>JAZKJV010001381.1:0-275000 GCA_037367405.1 Ottelia alismoides
TATAAGGAATGATGTGCGACTCTTCAGGAAGACCTTCATACCAACGACGACGACAACACATAGATTAGATGGCGATGATACGGTGCTGTAACCAGTCCTGTATGAAGAACGATTCGCAGTTTGATACAATATTTATGTGTACTATACAATGTTGATGTATACTATACAATATAATGTATATTATACAATATTGATATGTATTATGCTATTTGTTATGTATTTTTATAAATCAAATGGTTGCGAATGAAACTTGTATTTTTTATAGATCTTGTATATATTAATGTACATTACATATTTTGGATGTGCATTATACATTTTAGATGTATTTTATATAAATTTGATTTGTACATTTGCATCAATTAAAGTGTGAATGACTACCACAATTTTTACAAAAAACTACATAAATTTTATTATATAAAGAACCATGCAATCATTAGAAAGAACCACACATTAATTAATAATATGAACTGTATTTTACAAAGAACCATGCAAAATTTACAAATAACTGATGACTTTTTAAATGAACAATGGATTCTACAAAAAACATACAGTCGTTACAAAAGGAACCTTGGATTCTACAAAAAAATGCGTGAGAACACAAACATATGCCCCATAAAATGTTGCCTAGCACAAAACTGGATATTTTTGAAATATGGTATTGCAAAAAATACCAAAAATAAAACAAGTTAAATTTAATATTTCAGAATGTTAATTGGTGTGCATAATTAATGCAAAAGTTGATGACCAAAAATGTCCTTTTGGACAAATAAATTGATGATGCTATTAGATTTGAATCTAACGGCTACGATCTTTGGCCTTCCTTAAGGATGGAAGGAGCAAGTCTTATTTGAAAGGCCTCCTGGGTGAATCATGTGGTCAAGAATCATCCCTCTCTTGCTCTCACAACTTTTTGCTCTCATAAGATCACTCTTCTCTCTCTCTCTCTCCCTCTCTCTCTCTTTCTCTCTTTCTCTATATATATAGGGGGCCTTTCAAATATGACGTAGTCCTTCCTGAGTTCAGGAAGGCCGTCCCTTTTTTGTATAAAAACGAGCACTTTAGTAGAATACGTATATAGTTTGCATTATAGGTGCACGTTATAAATACAAAGCCGCATACAAAATTGCGTATTATAATACAAACATTAAAATTGCATATTATAATACAAAACTATATATGTATATACCAAAGTCATCATGTTTTATACATAAAAGGGGTTAGCCTTCCTGAACTATGGAAGGACTACGTCCTATTTGAAAGAAATACTATATATATATATATATATAGAGAGAGAGAGAGAGAGAGAGAGAGAGAGGCTAGGGGGCTTGCTTACAAGGGGAAATGGAATATCACTATCAAGTTTTCCAGGTGGCTTGTCCATGATAACTTCTATGGATTTGCATGAAATAGCCCTCCACAATGATAGAACCTTTTCGGAACTGGTTAGGAATGGGTGCCACTATCTTAGCCTGGATCCTGCATGGTTCTATTGATCATGTCCCCTTCCTGTTTGACCTCACAAAATATGTCATAAACTCAGGTCGGGTGAAAGCCGAGACACTAATCTCCCTTTTCCCACATCCTAATTTCCTCTACTCTTATGACATATATATACACACATACACACACATGCCTACATATGGCTTATCTGTAAGGCCACATGCCCACTAGAGATGAAATGAGTCCCTAATCTCAACTGTTAGATCTTAATCTGACGACCTGTAACTTCAATAACTTTTGTATTGCCTTCAGTAACTTAACGCATCAGTATTTCTATATTGCTGTCAATAACAATTTATATAAGTAATACTAAACGATTCAGTACCATCAGTAACACTTTATATCAGTAATACTAAGCGCAGTGACTTTCTTATTGCCATCAATAACTCGAATCGATTATAAGTAAAGGAAGTAATTTAATCAATAACTTTGGTTAGCAGTTACTTATAGCTTTCTATAAGTTAGAGATATGATACTACTAAAGCTTGGATATATATTACTTACTAAAGTTTTATTTTTATTACTAAAATTGTTGGAGAAGAAGCGGGCTCATCTCATCTCTAATGGACACATGACCCATTGGATAAAAATCATATATTTGTTTATTTAAATACAATAACATATATGATATAAATACATTAATTAATCATCAACATTTACATGTTGTATATAATAACCTCCTAAATAAAAATTCAATTTATGATCTAATACAATAATTTCTTATAAACATCTACACGTTTACATATTGTTTCTGTTAATCTATCTACCATCATACTTGTTTTTAAGTAGACAAGGATATGTATTTTTTGTTTTAGCAGATATGAAAACAGCTAAGGATGATTGTTTTATTTTCTTTGGATACCTTTTTCATTTTTTAGGATATAGAGGTATACATGGTTGAATATTTTTCTGGTGTATTCAGATATGGATATATGTATTGCTCAAATTATTTGTGTATTCTATTTCCACATACTAATATGGTACACAATTAGACATGACATATGACATTTTGGAATCACCTTTTATAAAGAATATATATCTTTAATATATTAATTATGATTTTTAAAATATATTTAAGATAGTTTTTTTGTTTAGTTGTATTTGTAGTTTGTGTAATTTTTATTTTATTAAATACTGATTAGTTTAAATATTTAAAAAAAAATCTTCTCAATAAGTGTTATGAGAAACTGTTATTCATATAATAATACATATCCATTTGTTGTTATAATAATATTTGAATTATGATTATCAATTTTTATGTTTGTATCCATATTGAAGGATTTGATTTGCAACTTTTTATATTCGTACAATAGTTGTTTTCATATCCGTAACTAGATTTATATGGACAGGAATATGGAAACACCTATATCTATATGTGTATCAGTCTGTTTACAACCCTATTTGTATTATATCTATTTCAAAACATATACATATGTCAAAATATGCATAACATATATGATAAGGTATTTGTACATATATATGTGTGTGTGTTTGCATCCCTGTACATAAAGTATTATAATAATGAGGATGGGGAGCTTGCACCAAGGTGCATGTAACTTTTCATGCACCGGCCCTTATATCTTCCACATTTTTTTTCTTTTTTGAAAAATACCATCATGTATATTCATCCATATATCCCTCAAATATGTCATTCGAATTTCGTCAGAAACAGAGACTCCTATGACCTCCATCTAGAATAGGTCGATTACAACAATTCTAAGACCGTTAAAATTACCTGTTCTGGATGGAGGTCATAGGAGTTTCTGTTTCTGACGAAATTCGAATGACATATTTGAGGGATATATGGATGAATATACATGGTGGTATTTTTCAAAAAAGAAAAAAATGTGGAAGATATAAGGGCCGGTGCATGAAAAGTTACATGCACCTTGGTGCAAGCTCCCCATCCTCTTATATAATATCACTTATTCGAAAATATTGGATTTGATTGTATTACTTAACACCACATCAGTAATTATGTATTTTAGAGAAGTGAAGAATTTTTAAGGGTCTTTTTGTCAATACAATGTTTACAGAAATTATTTAGTGAGATCGTAGGCTTATATGGATATTATTATAGAAAATTCATTGTAAATGTTAGTGTTATATAATTACGCAACCATTGAAATCTCGATAAAAAATTAGTGGAAGATTATAAACACCAAGAAAAGCAAGAGATTAGTGTTGCACGTAATGTAAGCTATCAAAAGAATTTAGCTAATTAAGATATTTCTAGGCATAATTCAAATTAATAGAAATGATCAAGCAGTACGTATCCTAGACTCCGATCTAGAGTATGCTCTTATCAATTAATAAAAGAAATGACTATCAAGAACGAATTACTCTATTTTCCCTTTTTTAATTTAAGAATATCATAATACAAACATGAAAAAAAGAAATAATGGATGTAGAATCAGAGCGAAAAAATGAAGAAATTAGAAAATATTTTATTTATTTCTTCTACATAGGTAATAATTTTATATTGATTCAAGAACTAGAATTTCATTCTTTTTCTAATAACAAATTAGACTGCAGTAAATATCAATTGATATAGCAAGTATTTTATTGAAGGATTAAGTTAAAACATTACTAGAAAATGTAAAAATATTTGTCTTTTTGTTATTTTATTGGCCCAAAACAACAAGGCCCACCCCCACAACCCATCTATTTTGGGGACGTGGGTTGGGTTTAAGGCCCACCAGAATTCTGAATATCAATACCAGGACCGGCCCAAGGCTGGAATTTGTGGGCCTCTGGGTCAGGCCCATGTCTGCACAACTTACATGTGATATTTGCTTCTCCTTACAGACAAGAGAAGCATGTGCATCTGATTTGATCGCAAGCCCCGTAGCCGACGGTTAAACATGATCATGGTTTAAGTCAGGATATGTTTCTGTACGCAAATAGATGTGAATAGTTTTCCCTCCAAGGTATGCTCGTCCATCAGACTCCAGAACAGGAGAATCGAAGAAAAGGAAGTGCCAGCAAATTTCCAGTCAATTCCAAGTTAATTACCTGTTAATCAGAAGGTCACTCATCGTAGTAATTTTGTGCAGCAGTCTCTTCTTTTGAAATAAACATCATTTTCTCAATCAAGATTTTGGAAAGGTGTTAAAGGAACTCGGTTTGAGTGTGCTCTCTTTATACCCTGCAAATCATGCAGAATGATGCTTTTGTTTACATAACTCGGTGAATGGCTCCAATATTTTCCAACGTGACAAGTAATCCTTTCAAGACACCTCGTCCTCTTGTTCCAGCACAACTTTCATTCAAAGGTACCACATGGCTAAATGCCAGTCTAAAATCCCCGATATAATATGAGATCCAACACATTTATCTATTTTTAATGTAACCTATGCAATCATGCTTGTTGTATCTTTGGGAATATCTTTCAATAACTCGGCAAGATCTTCAAGGATATTCAGTACTGAAACGTCCTTCGCCGCATTCGCCGCTGATTTCTCGACTTCCACTGCCTGCCATTTTATCTCCCTTGCTTTTCTCTTGATCTTCTCGACCATCCATGTCAGATTCATCACTTCTTTACTCAAACCCGACTCGCTCTCAGCTGGATGCTGATGTTTCTTGTCTATCATCAACTTGATCTTATCTCCAGTACTTGATACTACTTTCATGAGTTCTTCATGGGAAGAGAGGATCTGGCTGAGGTCATGTCGGAGAAATTCAAAGGAAGAAGCCAACCCTCTCATCGTAGCGGCTCCCTCACGCTTCTTCTCCGTGGCATCCTCCTTGGCCTTTCGAGCAGCCTCCAACACATCGAGAGCAACTTTGGCCGCATCAAGATAAAACTTGGGGAGAACGAATCCTACCAATGCTGCCAGAAATAGATTCAATAGCCCTTCCATGCTCTTGGGGAGAGCTTCTGCAAGTGAAAGGTTTGATTGGTCTCTCTTCACCACGAAAGCTACTAAACCGGCCACTGCAGTAGCAAGGGGCACTGCGATGAGAAGGGTCAACCCCATTGTCTTCCTCTTCTTCTCCTCGTGCGTTATCACCTCATCGTACCTTTCCTTTAGTTCATCTGCCTTCGACATCATCGTTTTTGGACAAGGATCCAGCTTGCGTAGTTCCTCGTATGCTATGCTAAGCCGATTGCCCGTCTTCACGAATGCTTCTATTTCTTCATGCAATCGCTCATGGTCAGATCTCCCATCTTGAAGGAATCGATGGCGAAGGAATTCAGCGAGGCGATCGAGTGGGATGCATGCCTCTTCAATCTTGCCAGATGCCGAGTGAGCATGATTTTGGAAATCATCGATGAGAATGGTGTATGCTTGATCGGCCATTGATCTGGGATTGCATGTTCAAATCCAAAATCAAAGTCCATGCATTTAATTTGTAATTTAGACACAAATCTGAGAAGGTGGTGATTTAGTAGTCGACTGTTTACGTTTAATTGAATATTGATCTTCGTAGCAGTAAGGATGCCGACGTACACCAGAAGGGTGAGTGTGGATCTTTTAATTTCTAATTGCATGGAAGAGAAAAACCACCACGAATTCAAATTCCAAGTTGATGCAAGGAATCACACTTATCTCTGATTTGGAGTAGACATTTTCATATCGGAAATGATTCGAAGTGGAGGAGATAATGGCTGATTGTAAATCTCCGCCGTTGATTACCTAGGACCGGTGCCGGCAAATGCGAACGTCAGCTATGGTTTGTTTGTTTGTTTATTTATAGGGTTTTTGTGGCATGTATTTTTTGGTAATTACCCCAGGAACCTTGGATAATTCATAATTACACGAGCAACTCCAAACAACTGCTCCCTCCTACACCAATAACCCTCAGTTATTTTAGTCCGATAACTCAATCAGACCTAAAGTTAATATAAATGATCCTAGATCCAACTATTATAATTAAAGCAAAAAGAAAAGAAAAAACCCCTCTTCCTCCTCCCGACCCCCACCCCTTCCCCCCCAACACCCATACCGTCGACCACCATCCCCCTCAGAATCCGTCTCCGACAGCCCCCTCCCCCTTGGCCTTGACCTCCCAGCACCCGCACTGACCACCTCCTCCAGCAGCCTCCGCGACCTTCGCCTCCCAGCGCCACCTCAACCCCCTCCTTCCAGCCCATCCAAGATGCTTTCAGATGGTGGCGAGGATGTTCGGGTACAGTCATTGAAGGAGGTTGTTCACATGGGTGAGAAAGGTAAGAGCTGAGTGGCAAGAGACAGATGCCTGCGCAAGGCCAGTGAGGCGGATGTTACGGAGGTTGAGCTCTTGGAGGTAGGTGCAATTAGTGAGACTAGGGATCAGTTTGGTTAAGTTATTGGACTTGAGAATGAGCTCGGAGTGCTGTGGCATTATATTGATGACGTTGAATGGGTCGGAGAGCTTGGAGCCCTGGTTATTGAGGTGGAGCTCGCGTATCGAGGACCCAACGAACGACGTGGCGAGGGAGCAAGAGAGTTTGTTGTAGGATAGTTAGAGTATCTGAAGGTCGACGAGCTTGCCAAGGAAGGCGGGGATCTCACCAATGAGGCCGGAGTTCATGGCGGTGAAGGAGACACTGTTGACGGATTGCTGGAGGTCGTCGAGGAGGGACCATGGGGATAGGGGGTTCTTATCGAGTCGAACGTTGACCAGGATGATCAGACCGGAGAAAAAACCAGTGAGGATGGAGGAGTTGTTCGAGCCAATTTAGAGCTCTTTGTAGGAGGGAAGCGAACCGGTGAGTGAGTTGGATGGTAGGGAAAAAGGAGCGGAGGCAGGTAAGGGGGGAGAGGGAGGAGGTGGGGAGCGAAGCGGAGAGCGATCGCCTCTTCAAATAGAACCCGCTCATAAAGGTGCTCCATTAATCATGATCTCGAACCCTTCGAACAACCGCCTTCCCCCGCCTGGCACCCTGCACCGTCCACCTCCTCCATCAGCCTCCACGATATTCGCCTCCCAGTGTCCCCTCGACCTTTACCATCCAACCCCTTCCAGATCATGTAGAGAGAACTATATGGTATGGTTTGCAAATAAGAACGAGTACCAGGGGTAATTTCATTCTTTCTAACGTAGATCATCAAATATAACAGGAATCCCAAACAGAACATACCACAAGGTTATGTCATGTAAGAGTGAAGCATTATTCGAAGTTCCTCATGTAATTATGAATTATCGAGGGTTCTTAAAGTATTTACCAAACTACTCAAGGTTATGGGTATAAATATCCTTATATTTAAAGTGGGCAAGAAGATCTTTCCGTGGAAATTTAATTTGGTTTTCTGTAAATTTGGATTTCTGTAAAGGAGAATGGCAAGAGAAGGTGGAGAGGGGGGTTGGGTTGATGTCCGCAGGCGGAGTCGCTCAAGGAAGGAGGGAGGTTGGCTTCGTCCGCGAGAAGCTCCTCGGGGCGTTCATCCCGTACCAGGGAGTAAAATGCCTTTTGGACGGGGCTGTTATCGATGTGGCTCGTTAGGCTGCTGGGCAAGGCAGTGTAGAGAACTCGTCCGTTTCTTTAGATGCTTGGGCTTCGCTCATCGCAGTAGAAACTGCAGAGGAGGAGGCCGATCGGGAAGGGAGGAATCGATATCCACTATGATACCAAGGGTCCTGATAGGGGAAGGAGGAGGTAGAGGAGCTCTGTTCAAGGGGACATCGAACGTGGGCTTGCTTGCGGGAGGAGGCTTCAAAGGGGATGTGGCTGCCTTGTCGCCTTGGAGGGTTGTTGTCAGAGGCCTGACCGAATGCGAGATGGAATCTATGTTGTCGTTGACGCAAGTAAAGAGATCGCTACTTAGGTGGCAATGTGTGCGAGAGGATGGTGGCTATTTGCGACAGAGAAGTCTAGATCTGGTTAGAGTGAAGGGGATCCCCCTTCTATGGCGGAACCTGCATAAGATGAGGATATTGCTGGGAGGGATTGCAGAGGTGAAGGGTTAGGCTACCACTGGAGTTCTACCGGGGGAGGGAGTAGATCCGCTGATCTGGGTGCATCGGCTTCATCTGCGGAAGCTTGGCTGGGGGACGGTGTTCGTGGAGGGACGGTGGCTGCAGCTGGAACTCTCGTCGGTGGTGTCGAGGATGGGTTGGGAGATGTCTCGACACCAGCACCACGAGGGTCTCCAGGGGGTCGGGCCCGTTGGCTGGGCCCCCGATAATCATGTCGGCGGTTACTCCGCATACCCTGGCCTCCGTGCCTGTTGGCATTCCTAATTCAAACGAGCATGATGGGGCGATTTCCAAGGAACGTCCACTACGTGCATCAATAGTGGCGGTTTCGCATGGTGAAGGCATGCCCGGGATTAGTTTTGGAGCAATTAATCCATTACTAATTACACGGGCTGCCAGCATTAACTTTTCTGGAAAGAGCCAAAATGTGGGTTTGCATGGAAATGTAGGGGACCACAATGATGGGCAATCAATTTGGAAATCCACGCAGGATGATTTTGTAACAGTGGCATCGGGTAGGGCGAGGAGCCCACCCGTTTGGGCAAAGAACCCCCAGCAAGATCCGCGGATCTCGTCGACTCTGGAACATAGACCCATATGCAAAGCAGGCCCTAAGCTGGGAGGAGATTTGGGGCTGGACTCTCCTATAGAGTTGGTAGTAGACCTCCGGCAAACATCTATGGTGGAGGACGGTCTGGAGTTGGATTTGGAACACGGGTGTTGGTCGGGCCGGTTCGAGGGGGGCGCCTCAAAGGTCCAGGGGCTGGCGGTGGTGCTGGGCGCCAGCGCGGGAGAGGCCGAGTTGGGAGAGGCAGGGTTGGTGGACGAAGGGGTGTGTACACATCCTCAAGGGCCAGTAGGGGAAGGTTTAGAAGTGACAGAAGGTGGTTTGGAAGGGGAGGGCAGGGGGTCGAAGGGTTTAGAAAAGGTGGAGCAGGGGGCTGGAGGTGTAGAGCTTGGTGTTGGGGGGAGCGGGTAGAGTGATGCTTTGAGCGGAAGCTGCGGGGATGGAGGAAAAAGGAAAAATGGAGGTTGAGGATGGAGTCGGAACGGTGTCTGCAGGGTAAGGATGAGGTGTGCGGTAATGAAGTATCTGAAGGGCATCTTTCGCCTATTGGGAAGCCAAGCTTCTTCAGCTTGCTTGACAGGCGTTTCGCGGAGAGCTTGGGCATGGTTCCACCAAGAGGGATGACTAAAAAGGTTGCCAAATGAAGGTGCTTTCTTAGAATGTGAGGGGGTTGGGTCGTCTCGAGAAACGACTAGGGGTAAAGAATTTAATAGGTGATGCTCATGCGGATGTTGTGCTGTTGCAAGAGACAAAGATATCAAGGGCTGTGGGAGAGGCCTAGAGAGATTTGGGAAGTGGCTCTTTGTTTGACTTCGCAGAGGTCGAGACTCAGGGAGCAACTGGAGGGCTCCTGACTGGTTGGAGGAGGCAGGACTTCGAGAAGGTGGCGGAGAGAAGATCTTTGTATTCGCTATCTGTGCGTCTGAAGAGGAGGAAGGATGATGTCACATTTATTGTGACCAATGTATATGGGCCTTCAGATTCAGCGACGAGTTCCTTGGCAGCAGAAATCTCTGAGGTCGGAGCGAGCAGAGAAGAGGGCATTTGGCTGATTGGTGGTGACTTAAATGTGACCTTGTTGCTGGAGGACAGACCATTGAGGGGCGGTGGACGTGATGCTAGTTCGGAAGATTTCAGGAATCAGATCCACACATCGGGGCTCATTGTTATTGATGCAGCGGGATGTGCCTACATGTGGCGAAATGCTAGATCAAGATTAAGGATGTCAGATTTCTGCTTTCATCTGAGGGAGTGGAGTTTTTTCCCCTATCTCGGGCGTGGTCGTTGCCTCGGAGTCATTCTGACCATACACCAATTTTGTGATCTTTAGAGGAACATCAGCATCCTAGGTCTTTGTTCAGATTTGAACGAGCATGGTTGATGGAAGAGGGGTTTAGGGAGGAGGTGACCGCGAAGTGGAGAGGATGGTAGGTGGAGGGGTCGGCAGTAGGGCAGATGGCTTCAAAATTAGTACTGCTGAAGAGATTCCTGCTCGATTTCAGACGGGGTGTAAGGACGCAACGGAGGGAGAGGCGGGAAGCTCAGCAGGGGATCGTCTGACTAGATGGGCTAGAAGACTAGAGGGGCATGAACCATGATGAGGTAATGGAGTGGGCAAGGCTGCTGGAAGAGTTACTTTTAGAGGACAGGAAAGAAGAAGTGGAATGGAAGCAGAGATCCAGGCAGAAATGGATGCGCGAGAGGGACACGAACAAGAGATTTTTTCATTCGATGGCCTCAGGTAGAAGAAGGAGGAATTTTATTCATAGTCTCGAAGTTGGAGGGGAAAGGGTGGAGGGTGAGGCTTTGGTGGGAAGGGCCCTGATGGATCATTTTGTGGGCATGTCGAGGAGAAGGAAACGTGAAGGATGGGGTGGCACGGAGCAAGTGTTGAGTCACTGACAGAGGTGCAGGCGTCTGGTCTAGAGGTGACTTTTACGGAGGAGGAAATTAAAAGCGTGGTGTGGGGGTTGAACGCAGATGGGGCGCCTGGTCCGGATGATTTTCCGGTGTTCTTCTACAGGGAATTTTGGGACGTACTGAAAGAAGACGTTATAGCGGTGCTTAATGAGTTCAGAGATGGCAACAGAGGATTCGAGAAAGTGTACCGGGAAATTCTCTTTCTTCTTCTCAAGAAGGAGAACCCGATCAAGGTGGAGGACTACAGGCCGATTGCGTTATCTAACGCAGTTTACTTGATTGTCGCCAAGGTTTTAACAAATAGGCTCAGGTGAGTGCTAGGTGATATAATCCTAGAAAATCAGTCTGCTTTTATCCCAGGCAGACAGATGGCAGACGGACTGGTTATGGCATCTGAGATTTGCCTTGCGTGGCGCCGGAAAAATGTGAAGGGTTTGGTAAGGAAGATTGACTTCGAAAAGGCATACAACTGCGTAGATTGGAGCTACTTGTGGGATTCACTTCGTCGGAGCGGCTTCACCGACCTCTGGATAGCCTGGATGAAGAGGTGCGTCACGGCCTCATCGTATATAGTTTTGGTGAATGGGAGACTGGAGGAAGGTTTTTTCCAGCCGCAAAGTGGTGTGCTACAGGGATGCCCGTTAGCACCAATGCTATTCGTTCTGGTGGCAGACGCGTTGGCGGTAATGTTCAGGAGAGCAGTCGACGGAGGATGGTGTGAGGGATTCCGTAAGGGAACCATCTCTATTCCACTAATATAATATGCAAATGATACTGTGATTTTCTTGGGTGGTACGGAGGAAGTGCATAAAAGAACGAGACAGTTAGTGGAGATCTTCAGCAGTATCTCTGGTCTCAGGATCAATAGAGATAAGTCTGTGGTGATTCAGTTTGGGATGGATGAGGAGGAAAGTAAATCAAGGAGTATGCTTTTAGGCTGCCCCTTGGGAAGCTACCCATTCCTTATCTTGGGCTACCACTAGTAGCGGGGAGGTTAAGGAAAGCGGAGTGGGAGGTGGTCCTTAGGAGATTTGAGGAGAGACTGGCAGGTTGGAAGGCAACCAATTTATCTAAAGGCGGGAAGTTGATACTACTTAAGCATGTGTTATCGACTATTCCAATCTTTTTCTTTTCAACTCGGTTGATGCCGAAGGTGTAAGGAAGAAAATAGAGATAATGACGAGAAGATTCTTTTGGTCAGATGGGAAGCAACAAAGACCAGGTATACATTTGGTTGGTTGGGAGGAGCTCACGAGGCAGAGAAGCGAAGGAGGCCTTCGAATTCGGGATATAAGTAGCATGAATAAGGCGCTTCTGGCTAAGTGGGTGTTGCAAATTTGGGGTGGTAAAGATAGATTGTCTATCCAGCTCGTACGAACCATCTATGACGTCAAAGGCTTACTGGAGGCAGGAAGAGTGCGTTTTGAGTCATCATTTTGGAGTGGGGTTCGTGAGGTTTTACCACAGTTGAGGACGAGAATGACACCAAAATTAGGGGCTGGAGAGTTTTTTAGGTTTTGGCAGGACAACTGGACGGGGGAAGGGGCTCTATGTAATAGGTTTCCTAGATTATTTGCTTTGGCGGCAATCAGGGGGTATTCGTTGGCTGAAGCTAGTTGTTCTGGTTCGTGGAACCCTACTTTTGTGTATGAGCTTTCAGGGAGAAGAAGAGACAGACTTGGACAGAATGAGGTCTAAACTACCATCTACTAGCTGCTTATCTCAGGGAAGAGATCGATTTGTATGGGAGGGGGAAAGATTCTCCGTGAAAAAAGCATACATAGTGTTCAGAGGGACAACGGAGGACCTCGACCCGGACCTCAAACAAGATATGAAGATTATTTGGGCAAGCAGGATTCCTTGCAGAGTAAAGGTCTTTCATTGGTACCTCAGAAGGGGTAGGATATGGGACAATGAGAGAAGGAGCAGGTTGTTCGGTATTCCAGATGCTCGTTGTGATAGATGTGGTGCGCAAGCGGAAGATGCAGAACATTTGTTTTTTAGATGCCCTTGGTCGTTACAGGTTTGGAATGAGGTAGGACCATCATGGGTGCAACATGTTGGTTCCACCGATTTCTGGAAGTCGATAAGATGGATGGGAATGAACTCCACGTATGATTGTTCTTTACCGTTTGCGGTCTTTGGACGATCTGGGGAGGAAGGAATGATGTAATTTTCAAAAATCAGAAGTTCTATCCGGAAAATGTAATAGCAAGTTGTCTCTCCCTTTATCGTTACTGGTCCTCAAGATAATGTATCTTCTTATCAATTATTATAATGATTAGTTTCTAACTGTGAATCCCAGCTCGAGATTTCATCCTCTTTCTTCTCAAAAAAAATATATACGATATGTGCAATCCATGTCATCGTCTTAGACACTGACCTTGTAGATAGTTAATAGGTAATCATTCCTATTCTATATTGCTCTCATCCGTCATCTATAGTCGGTTTTAATGTATTTAACAACCTAACTTTTATTTACAACACGCACTAATTGGTAAAAAGAAAAAAAACAATTCTAGCCAAGCACATATATATTCATGTGTGTTTAATAAAGAAAGAGTGCGTGAAAGGTCAGAGAGGAAGACAGCAGAGAGTGAGCATCGTACATCATCATCCTAAAATCTTGTCTAATAAATCAAAACCTATGCAATCCGATCATGCGGCCTTATAACCTAATGAACATATAAGCATATGTGTTAGGTAAGTTAGACTAAGACTCGTGGTCTGATTACAATGATTATAGAGGTTATGGTGTAATGGAACAAGAATGTAGGGGTCACGGTTCCGACATCAGCTTTTACGTTGGCGGGACGAGCAGTTCGTGAATACCGATACACGAAAAGAGAAATACGTGATTAATAAATTACGTGGCATATATTGTGGCATTAATAATCAGCAAATATTTAAGCTAATCGCTGGAATGGAGATCTACATCCAACTCAAATAAAGAACACGTTGGTGCGCATGTCCAGTAACAGATGTAGGAAAATCGATGCATTGAAAGGGTGAATGATACCGGATATATTTATATGGACGTTTGCAACACAAGTATGTAACTAATCTCTCTTTCGAATGGGCATACGACGTAAATTAGGAAGAAATATAAAGCAAAACCTGGAGTCGAGCTCGGAGATGTCGATCTTAATGGCGTCGGGATTCATAATAGGGGGAGAGCAATGCGATTGGAGTTGGAGATCCTGCGGTCTTCGGATGTTGGGAAGATGAATGGGATGGGGTAATACATATACATATATATAAGCAGTGTAATATACGCGTACTCCTTGAAAAAAAAGGAAGAGCAGAAATGCGGATGCGGCGGCATGTGATCAATAATAATTGTTTTATCTATAATTCGATGGGGTTGGAGAAGGTGGGTAATGGTCCAAAATCGCAACAGCCGGAAAAGGATTGCAAATTTGCAATGCTCTCTTTCTGATGAGCGAATCATTCTGCGTTTTCTATTATTTTTTCTACTGAGCCACGTACTGATCAACTTAAAGGCCAATGTTGTTGACAGCCATGCACGAGTGACGTGGTTATCCCAATTCCGGCGTAAAGAGGCTCTGGGCGTGGATGGACGAGATGATCCTCTCAGTTGATATTCACACAAAATCGCATGGTATAAGCCTGAAAAAATGTGATTTCATGTGAACCGTTAAATTAAGATCGAACGAATTTCGTCTTCTGCGACAAACGCTATGGCAGACGATGCTCTCTAGTGGATGGAACGGCTCTGCACGAGTGACGTGGAGTTTTATTTGTATGTTTTCTACGGTGACCTCATTGGGTTATTGTCCGGCCAAGCTTAATTAATATATTATGTACACCTTGCATCAGTCCGGCCAAGCTTAATTAGTATACTAGTGTAGACGGGGATTGCATACATAATTCACAAGGCCTCCGTCATTGCAAAAGAAAACATTTGAAATTTTTTTAGATGTTGAATTTTGTTGGACAATCGTAATATATATTGAATTTGATAACTTCAGGTGTTAGATATATATCATTTGTAAGTTTTTTACAGCTCCTAAGCTGAAAAGAAAAGGAAACAAAGGCAAATTGTATGGAGATATCCTTTAAGTGTGCATTGTCATCTTTTCCTGACGTCTTTTTCTCTAGGGATATTTACACCCATAACCCTGAGTAATATGGTAATTACCCCGGATACCCTCTATAATCACGAATTACACGCATGACCTCCAATAATGCTCCGTTTTACATCCATAACCTTCTGTTAGTTTTTGGGAGTTAACTCAACCATACGAGTGAGTTAATCTAACCAATACACTATCTAACGGCTAAAATTAATTAGAAGTAAAAATTAAAAGAAAAAGAACAAGCACGTGGACTGGTGGACTATACGCTGCTTGTGGGTTTGCCGATGGCTTCGGGGCTTCCAGGCGGTGCGAGGCGACGCAGAACGAGGGCGAGGTTCCCAGGCGGGCAGGGGGTTGCAGGAGGGGGAGGCGGCGGTGGCGGTTGGAGGGGGAGGTTAGCAGGCGCGGCGGCGGGGGTGGGAGGTTCCTAGGCGTCGCGGAACGGGGGCGAGATTCCCAGGCGGACGGGGATTTGCAGGAGTGGGAGGCGGTGGATGGAGGGGAGGTTCCCAGGCACGGCGGCGGGGGGTGGGAGGTTCCCAGAGGGAAGGGGGTCACCAGGCGGACGGGGCTTGCCGGAGTGGGAGGCGGCGGTGGCGGGACTCCCAGGCGCGGCGACGGGGAGGGGGTTGCAGGAGCGGGAGGCGACGACGACGAGTGGGGGAGAGGTTCTCAGGCGCGGCGGAAGGGGATGGGAGGTTCCCAGGCGGGCAGGGGGTTACAGGAGTGGGAGGAGGCGACGGCGGGGCGTTCCCAGGCGGTCAGGGGGTTTCAGGAGTGGGAGGCGGCGGCGACGGGTGGGGGGAGGTGGCGGGGTGTTCCCAGGCGAGCAGGGGGTTTCAGGAGTGGGAGGCGGCGACGACGGGTGGGGGGAGGTTCCCACGCGGGGGGAGGGGGGGTTGCGGTTCCCAGGGGCACTCCCAGTTGCAGGAGTGGGAGGCAGCGGGTTCCCAAGGCGTCGGAGGCTTGCAGGTGTTGCAGGCGGAAGGGAATACGGAAGGGAAGGAGGTGGTTGGGAGGAAGGGGAATTTCCCGGAGGACGTTGACTAGGGGACGGGAGGTTGACAGGGTAGAGGAGGAGGTCAAATGGGGAGGGGTTGGTTGAAGGAGGAAGAGGAGTAGTCATTTGTAAATAATGAGAAATAAAAGGGTATAAAATGTAAAATACTTGACTGATTTCGTCATACTTAACGGGGAAAGGGACGGAAGTTAACACAAGGGTTGTTGGTGTAAGAGTTAAGTATTACTGAGGGTCATACGTATAATTCATGATTATAGAGGGTATCCGGGGTAATTACCGAATTACTCAGGGTTATGGGTGTAAATATCCCTTTTCTCTATTCCCATCTTCCCCCCACCCCCTCGTCCCTTCACCCCCACCCCCCAACAAAAACCCCTAGAAAACCCTCAGGTGCCTTAACCAATCAACCGAGGATGCGCGGGAGAGTAAACTAGGTCTTTTTTGCCGCATTTCAAAAGGAGAAAGGGTCTTCTCCAAATATTGGTGTCTAGTATCCCAACAAGGAGACCTTGCGACCAATAATCCATTTGGAGTTCGGGTTGGCCCCCTTTCCAGGGTACGTAAAATGTGTATGCCCTCAGAGGGGAGCAAACATGGTTACCCTCACCCTTATTTTTTATTAATTAAGGTATTTTTTAAAACACTTGAGAGGATTTAGTCCACTATATGACTTCATGTTGTCATTCAAATTTCGTGTAAAACAGACATTCTTAAGTTGTCCATCAAGAGTGTCAAATTTTAACGGTCTCAGAAAAATTGAATCTGACCCATGTTAGATGGATGGGTTTAGAATTTCTTTTTTATATGAAATTTGAATGACAACATGTTGTCATCCAATGGTCTAAATACTCTTAATTATTTTCAGAAAAGGTTCAATGGGGCTCCCCTGATGAATCCCTAATTCTCACTCTTTATTCTTTTATTTTAGCTATTTATCTTGGCAAAACAACATGTAAATACAATAACATAACATTCAACATGCATCTGTTAATATTGCATAATTAACACGTATTTGTGTAAAAATAAAAGAAAAAAGAAGGAGATATTTAGAATAAATACAGAGTGACCCGAACCCCAAAAAAAGATCAACATTGACCTGATCATCAAATAAAATAAACAGAGAGAGATAGAGCCTACTTTGAGTTGTACATACTACCTATGTGTATAAATAATTATTTTTGATAAAATAAAATCAAAATTATTATTATTACCTCGTATATATTTCTAATAATAATATAAAAAGAAAATAAAAATCAGGAAATAAAATAAAAATAAAATAAAAATTCCCCTTCCATTGTACATAATACATCACTACAAGAAAATACAGATTCTGTGACTACAAATGTAGTAGTAAAGTAGTAGCAAACTAATCGCAACATAGTCGCAACAAGGACTTACCACCACATGTGGTAGTAAAAATAGTAGTCGCGCCAATATGGTCGCAAAACTGTTGCGACTGCAATGTAGTCGTTAAAGTGGTCGCAAAGGTAGTCGTGGTTAGTCAGACTTTAGTCGCATTATAGTCACTAGAACTTTATCTATTTGCGACCACATTGCCACTATGTTGTGACTAGATTAGCACCATGCCACAATGACCATGTTGCAATGATTGTTGAGTATTGTGACTAAGTTATCACTATCTTGCCACTACTTCGCTACCACGTTGGTAGCAAGGGGGTGGCTATGTAGTCGCAAAACCTACTTTCATATTAAAAAAAATTAGAAAAAACTTGGGAGTGTTACCCCACACCTAAAGAAGCATCTCTTAAGATCTTTCAACATGTATGAAAATTGTATAGTACAATCTAAATTGGAGAAATGACAATGCAACTTCATTCCCGAATCTTCATATAGAGAAAAAGTTTAACATGATTTCAATATATAAACCAAGATTACAAAAGTACAAATATTTTTAAAACCTAAAAGTTCAAGACAATAGAAAGCTAACTTTATATCGAGGTTCTAAAGTTCTTAACAATATAATGTTTACATTAAAAATTTCTTCTCCACCATTTAGTAAAAGCATTATCCTTAGCATTTTCCTTGCCCTTGTCCTTTCCCACTTTGTCCTGGTCAATTTTCTTGTTTTCCTTTGGTTGTCCCACGTTTCAAGATCATATTCCTGAAAAAATCGTGTAATGGTATCTGTTTTATGTCATTTTGAAATTGCTGGTGATGCAAATTGCCACATTTATTCTAAAAAAACATTAACATCATAAGTTGTATACTAACGTTCAATATCTCCATAAGGACAACATAAAGGTTGACAATTAAAAATGAGGTTGCTTTTATTTAGGGAGACAAGAATAAACAAAAATAGGAAAAAAAACACTGAAAAATAAAAAAACATCAGTCACACCTCTTACAGTCTTTCCCTATCCACTCTCAAATTTCTTGGATTTATATATACCTTTTGAGCTTCTAAGGGTGTGGATGTAGAGAAACATCAACAATTAATAATATTTGTTTATGTTTCTATGATATCATGGTACTTAATCGAAGTAAACATACATTATATAAAATAAAAAACAAAGTTAAGAGCTTTAACATCACAAATAAAGACTATAAATTTTCTAAAGCCCACAATTTTCTCATAAATAATTGGAAACTGTATATCATTACTACTAATTATATCTTATCTTTCAAACCAAGATATCAAAGATAAGAGAAGTTAACAATTATTGATCAATCTTTTTCAAAAAAAGATTATCAATCAATAGCTTTTGATTAAGTAAGCTTGTGTGTGGATGTTAATGAATTTCTAGTGTACTCGTCAAGCTAAGTTCTGCATTTACTTGTGAAATGCATATAAGCGCTCTTATTCAATGTATTCAACTAATGCAAGTAAACTAGTGTGTCGATGTTAGTAAAATTTTCAAATTCATAAGTTAAATTGTAAATTATGAGTGGTTTAGTAGCTTTTGATTAAAATGTCGCACAAGCTCAAGCATCGTATGTGGTCAAAAGAAAATGCAGATGATGAGATAAATACCATGAGATGTATACCATTTATCTAATAAATAACATATGTGTCCATCATATTTGACTGTAGGGTTAAAAATACGAGACGTATATCACCACTTAAATGCAAGTGAAGAGAAATATGTTTGTTGTTCCTCTCTTTAAAGGGGTTGATTGTTGAGGGAGTGATGAGCACAAGCACTGCACATGGTGTGCACTACAACACAAACTTGTACTGATTAGTAATTCAATATTTTGTCTCTTTTATAAACTGAAATCGTAATCTAACAAGTTGTCTCTTTTATATGAGGGATTTTGGTATGCAGGCTCGGATTTGGCTCAAGCTCAGTAAAGTAAGCTAGTCCATCATATTTAGCTCGGTCAAGTTTGAGCTAAAGTTAATTTATCGGGTTTGAGCTCAATTGGGTTGACTCAGCTTGTTGAACTTGATATACATCCCTAGCAACTAGGAAGAACAAAATGGGGAAGGTGATGACTGACGAGCATGAATTTTTTCTTTTGCTGTGAAGATCATAGGTGAATTTCAGAATGCATACTTAAATGTGAATTGAAACCAAACTGGTGTTCGGTATAATAATAAGTTCGAAACTGTTATTTTCTCTAGGTGTAAAAAGTCATGTGGTCTTATATAAGAAGTTCAATTTCTTAAATATTAACATCTAGCATGGCTTCGCAAAACATCTAGCACAATCCTTCATACAAATCAAGAGAAAATTTAAAAAAGGAAGGACATTGTTTGATAGCACAAGGGCAGAGTGTCTACACATACCTGTTTCTCTAACTCTTTGGTAAGAGAGAATAGGTCAAATTTGATATAGGTCTTTTGCAAAAATAAAACAAATGCTTGTACATTATGTATATCTGTCATCATCAAATGCTGAACACCTGGGTGTTGCACCTGCCCAAACATCGATTTTCATGAGACAATGAGACAAATTTCTTGAAGTATTTATCCTTAATTCATGTCATTTACCTTGACTGCGACATCTTTCTTTGCACCCCTGACTCTAGCTTGGTGCACCTGTGCAATAGACGTAGAGCCAATAGGCTCCACGTCAAATCTTTCAAATATTAGATCGAAATCTTGTCCCAATTCTGCTTTTATAATATCCTGTACAACTCCAAATGGAGTAGCTGGGGCCTTGTCACACAGCGTAACAAGCCTCTTGACCCAGGCTGCCGGAGCCAAATCAGGTTTGCCAATAATTTGAGCAGCCTAAACAAGGTTCACAGAAAGAAAAATTATTAGATAAACGTCGGGGACTTACTGAAAGTTACTTTTTAATGAGCATAAATTGTACCACTGCTGTCTTGATCACCATAAAACAATGTGAATTGATTCCGTGTCTATATCATACCTTGTACGTTAATTGGACGAGGCACCATGGACTTAGTCATGTCTATATCATACCTGGTGGGCAAATCTGAGTACAACACCCCTGCCCCTCAAGAACTCCACAACATGGTGATGCAAATTCTTCATGGTACACCAACTCTCAAACCTGCTTGCACTAAAGCCAACTCCCATTTGAGGAAAGAAATGCCAAGTTTTGTTGTTTTTAAGAAGCCAAATAGATGTGCATCCAACGCAGGAGGATTCCATCCAACTGTTGTTAAGAATAAAGCAAACCCAAGGTTACAACCCTCTTGAAAACACTATCATCGATGTAAGATTACAAGCAGACTCTCTACATAAAACTCTCTCTCCCATAATACCATGGCATTACTTTCGGTCCAAGTAGCCTAAAAGATTGCCAGTAACCCACAATTATCTTGATTACATCCAGTCTGGCATTTCATCCTGGCAACACAGTTACCATCTCAAAAACACGATCAAGCACTCACGTATAAACCCAAAATCCAACTCACATTTATGAAAGAAATACCAAGTCGACGTCTTAATCCAAACAACTGGTCTTGGATTGCTCTCCGAACAGTTGACGACCACACACAAAGTACCACTCACCACAACCATTGCAGAATCACCACAGCGTACTCGCACTTTATTCACACGAACTACACACGACCACCATCGCAGGTGGAAAATTGGGTACCTTCAGAAAGAGCCCGCCGAGCTCTGAACACATGGAATAGATCTTCCGGGCCGCGAGCTCGTGCTGTTGCTCCTATAGGGCCTCCTGCTTACGAGCATCCCTAAGGAGCTTCACCGGCAACTGGCAGAGCTTGTAGCCCGCGTAGATGTCTGCCACGCACACCCAGTGGTCGGAGAAGGGGGGTTGGGTAGGGGACGATGGGGAGAATGTGGTTCTAAGGGGGTCGGGATGCGGGGCAGATAAAGGGGCACGGATTTAGGGCTTCGATTTGGCGGGAGCCCGCTAAAATTTTCGTCAAATTTTACCACCACGTTGCGACTACAGTGTGGTCGTAACATGGTTGCAAACCGTTAACGACTACGTAATGGTGGTGTTGTAGTCACAAAACAATGGCTAAATCTCTTGCGACTACAATGCCACAACACGTAGTTGCAACTTTATAGTCGCAAAAACTGCATTTTCTTGTAGTGCATGTATATATACTACACCCTTATTTATTCTATACCTATAAATAAACCATAAAAATCAAATAAAAATTGTTTTGTACTCCTAAAATCATGTTGAAAATAATTAAAATATAAAATTGGTGTATTTGCATAAAAATAACAAAATAAAAATAATTGTACGTAATACATAAGTATATTATACCTATGAATAACACTATATATCGTATATACACTAATTTATTTTTCATAAAAATAATTAAAAATCATAGAAAATTCCTTAAAAAATAATAAACATTTTTTGTTATATTCATTTTCTCATTTAATTTCATTTATTATTTTTAATGTAATTATCTTTATTCTGGGCAGACTCTGATTGGTCCACCTCGGATTGTTGACTCCGATTAATTGGTCCCACCAGAGCTCCTTTTTCGCCAACCTTGTTTTGGTCCGGGTTTCTCCCATTTATCCAGAACCGACCCAATCTCCATTTCTCCACAACTTCCACTCCGAATCGAGGGTGTGGATCCCTAACCCTCACTCGACATTCTCCTCCTCGATCTGTGCCTTGGTTCGCGGGTTGTTCCTCCATCTTCTCGGACCCTCACACCTTTATAAAACGCACCTCCCCCCTCCTTGTCCTCCACTTTTGGCTGCACCACCACCTCCTATGCACCCGACCACCGTTCCCAGAGTAACAACGAGCGAGAGGGAGGGCGTGGGAGCCGTTTGGAGCGTGCTAGCCCTAGGTCCGCGAGGTGCGAACTTCAGCTCCGCCGCAAGGAGCGAAGCCTCTGGCTATGTCGACCATCGAGGCTAAGACCACCGTAGACTCCAGTCTTTACCCCCAGGCGTGTTCCTCCACCTTTAGGTATTCATAATATCCTTTATTCCCTTTTGAATTCACCATTTCTCCGTCGAACAGAGTAGCTCCAATGAGCCTCTGTTCTCCATAGTTCCGCCGCACTCCGTCACCCGTACGCCCTGCATTGATCTCCCCCCTGTTTCTCCATCGTGCACTGCAACCCCACCCTCTATCCCAATCACCAGATTGGAATAGAGTTTCAGGTCTTCTCTCTCACCCACACGTGACCTGAACCATCCGCCCTCTGCCCTCGTTTTTTATCACAACGCACTCTAACTCGTGCCAGAACTACCATCCGAGCAAGATCCTTCCTCCTGCATGGTTGGAGCTTGTCTCGACCTCATCTGGAGGTCAAGGAACCCACAAGAGATCTCCAGGACCCCCATGTCTCCCCAGGGCTGTCTACTTGGTCCTGGGATCGTTTGAACTTCCCAGCCACTACGGAGCACCTACGTCGACTTCTTCCACATTCTAGCAGCTCAAGAGGACGTCAGAGATGCACATTGTGGCCGATTGAAACTCGCCTCTGGTGAATTCTTCCCCGATCTTCCGGACGCCTCCTACGTCGTCCGATCGAAGGTCCTTCCAATTCTAATCACGCCCGTCCATCAACCGGAGGCCCTCGTTTGTCTGATCCATCTGAGGATCTCATCTCTGTCCTCCATTGCCGAAGGGGTATCCTCTGATCGTAGCCATCCATCTATAAGTGGAACGTCGTCGACCGTTGGATCGCATTTAATAAAGAGTAAATTTCACTTTGGCCCTTTCTATTTTACTTTTATTATTTAATATTGTAAATATTGGTCGTGGTTTAAAATAGTTTGGTTATTTTGCATGTGGACCCTAGCTATTTCCAATATTTATGTTTTAGTCCTGTTTATGTGAACTCACGTGCTGTCTCACGTGCTATTTTAGTGTATTTGCATTTTATGTACTGGAATACACACACACACACACACATATATATTATGCCTTGAATAGAACATTTTGATATTTGCATGTATACCCCTATGTGTGGGTTATTCAGGATGTGCGTTTATTAATTAAACATTTTGCACTATTGGCCCTGAGTTTCTTACACGTGTTAATATTTGGCTTGTAAACTTTCTTATAATTGCAATTAGGTCCCTATGTACTGAGTGCTTTATTTTTAATTCAATAATTATCAAATTAAGTCCAGAACTAATATACAAAAATACTGTAAGCGCCTACGAACGTGTATTATTTATCGTGATTTTTGGGATTAATTTTGTTAAGTATTTTTATTTTCTGAAAAAACCACCAAAAAACTCATCGTTTGTTTTATAAAATACATAAAACTTATAAAAATTATTTAAAAAATCCAAAAAAATTGTGAGTGTTTGTTTTTGTTTGGTTTATCTTCGATGTTTGTTTTGCTTCAAAAACCTTTTATAAAAATCCTAAAAATTACAAAAAAACTCAAAAAATTCTAAAAATCATTAAAAATTCTAAAAAAACAGAATATACAATTTAAGTTCTTGTTTTTAGTATTTTCTTTGTATTTTCTCATAAAATACATTGGATTTCCTAGGACCAGATCTGCAAGCCACTGACAGAAGGAGGGCCAGGCATCAGATCGCTTAAAGAAATGATGATGGCCATTAGGATGAAGATGGCCTGGCATTACATGCAGAACAATTCTCTCTGGACAGACTTCATGCATAAAAGATATGGGGGCCTTGATGACATCAATGTTTATGCCCCTGCAAGATGGAAAAATCTTCAGAAGGCCTGGAAGGAAGTTAACAAGTACACTTCTTGGACAGTTGGGAATGGGAAGGTCATGTTTTGGCTCGATCATTGGCTGCTTGATGGGCCTCTATGGCCTCTTGATAATATATTCATGGAAGAATCGGATGCTTTGATCAAAAACATGTTTGATGAGGAGGGTTGGAATATGAGTAAATTGGAGGCTTCAGGGCCGAATAAAGAAAAGATAGAGGAAATTCTAGCAAAAAAATCAAACTCAAAGATGAGGATCCTGAGAGAATTTGGAACTTGAATAACCAAGGAGTTCTCACTATCAAAAGTGCTTGGCACATCATTAGAAAGAAAGAGAGAATCAAGAAATGTGGTAGGGATATTTGGGATCCTAGAATCCCCTCGAAAATCTCCATAATGCTCTGGATGCTTTTCCACAGGAGGCTGCCCTTCAATGATAATGTGAAAAATATGGGCTTCAGTGTGGCCTCAAAATGCAACTGCTGTAGTAATCCAAACATTGAGGACCTTGAGCATGTCTTCTTCCGAGGCGAGCTTGCAGAGATCCTTTGGAACTGGTTCTTTGATACCTTCAAGCTTCGAAGGAATGAGAGGGACTTGCATGGTTGGCTAGATTTTATTTTTAGATAGATATCTGAAGAAACTCTTTTAAAGAAATCTAAAAGGATTTTCTTGGCTTGGATCCTATGGAACGTTTGGGTGGAAAGAAATAAAAGAAGATTGATGATAATTGTTCTTCACTCTTGTCCCTGGTGAAAAAGGTGCAGATGGACTCTAAAATGATAATTCTGATGGTTTTCTCTAATTTTGTGGCCAACCAGGCAGAGGAGAATTTCTTGCATTTTTGGGTTGTGAGGCAAATCAAAGGGAGAGGATTTGGAAGGTTATCTGTTAGAGCAAACCTGAGAAGGGAATCCTTAAACTCAATACTGATGGAGCCTCAAAAGGGAATCCTGGACTTGCTGGAGGAGGAGGCCTTGTAAGAAATCACAAAGGGGATATGGTGTTTTCCTTTTCTTGCATTCTGGGGGTTGCTACAAATATGGAAGCTGAACTTAGAGCTGCGATTGTTGGGCTGACAATTTGCAGAGAAACAATTTTATTAAAAGCTGGCTGGACTGGACTCTGAGATCTTAGTCAAAATGATTGTGGAGGATTCTTGCGGTGTCCCTAGCTTGAAATGGATGTGGGAAGAATTCTTATCTGTTAAGCATCTCCTGGTGAGAGTTTTCCACATTTACAGAGAAGCCAATGCAGCTGCTGATATTATGGCAAAAAAAGCAATCATAGAAAGGAGTAATCAAGTGTTCTATAAGGTTGATCAAACTCCTAAGAAGGTGAAAGGTTGCTTAACCCTAGATAAAGGGCAACTGAACTATGTCAGATTCAAGTGGTCTTATCTTTCAATGTCTCATGTCTGGACCGGCTCCTTGACGAGTGGACGAGGAAGTGCACACATCCTCATTTCCTGAGGGTGTGTGCACAAAAGATAAGCATCTTATTCTCTCCTTATTCTTAATTTTTATCTCAGAACAGTGCTTATGATGCTAGTTTAACAGGAGTCTCCATCCCAACGAGTTAATACATTTTGTTAACCGCAAAAAAGTAGCTGACATCATCGACATTATCAAAGATTATTCTGAGGAAGATACGGATTGAGGTATCAAAATTCTGGATATGATCCTTGACACCTTCTGCTAGAAAAAGTTAAATTCAACCGATGTCTTATCTTCCATTGTCTCAAGTCTGGACTGAGTCCTTGACGAGCAGGCGAGGAAGTGCACACATCCTCAGTTCTTGAGGGTGTATGCACAAAAGATAAGCATCATTTTCCCTCCTTTTTGCTTTATAGCCTATTTCATTTATCATAAAGACTGCTAAAACAAGGATTTTGACAAGCCAAAGACCTTTCAATTTCTTCTACACTATGGTGTAATGACAGCATTGCACTCTCACGAAGAAAATGCTCCGATGTCTTTTCAGAAGCCTGGACATGATCCTTGGCAAACTCTTGAGAAAAGTGCACACATCCATTATTGAGATGTGTGCACAAAAGTTTGGAGGATGTTTTACGGCTCTGTTGATTTGGGGACACCTTCCCCTACAACTGAACATGAAAAGATCTCAGACTTTTCATTTGAAGGATTTTCCTTTCTAAAGTGGTTGCAAGAAGAAGCGTACTCCCCTTAAGGGGAAGGATTTCTTGTGTAATTTCAAAAGATTTTTTGTTCTCTGGTCTCATTTTTGTAAAGACACTTTCTTTTTTCTAGTTTCCTTTACCTTTATTGTAATCCCCTTGAAGGGCATTCTTTGTATCTTTTGTTTTTGATGAAATAAAGGCAACTACCTGAGCTGCTAAAACCATGCTTATTATTAAAAAAGTTATAAAAGTGGATAATCACTACTTAGCGATTTGAACTCAAGCATTAGGTGCAATTGATTCCAAATCCAATACGTTGTTGGCATAATTTTTCCCTTGACAATGGTTTGAGAGCATCGTTACGAGTTGTTTGGTTATTTAGAGTAAACAATGGATTCGGGGTTTCAGTCACAAGTATTCCAATCTCATAAACAATGGTCTTAACGATGTCAGCGGGTCGGGTTTGGGGCGGGTATTGCTATTTCCAAACCCATACCCATTTACAATATCACTACCCATATCCGTTCATTTATTAAATGGGTAATTTATAGCAGGTACACATATACCCGCCGGATACTCGTGTACCCAATGGGTAGCCATATTTTCGACATGGTAAATCTTAAGTTGTTTATAAATGTATACAAGATTTTCCCAGATAGACGAAATAGAGTTAGATCGTGTAATATGGTGATTCATAAAAATGTGCAATAATATATATATATATATATATATATATATATATAATGTTTATATATGTAAAGTATTTACTCTTTCGTGTTGATAGTTTTTATTTATTAAAGATACAAAAAGTTAGTTGAATATGAATAAATAGATGGATAGTAAAAAAATGAATTGGATAGTTATACATGTAGATCGATACATATTAGATATGAAATGGATTTGGATCTAGTTTGATTAAAATGCAACACACACATCTATCTTTATATATATTTTTTATTCGAGTTTGGGCGGGTTCGGGTTCGAGTACCCACAAGGCAATCCCAAACCCATACCCATACCCGCATGGGTAGTCAATTCTAAACCCAAACCCGTCCAAAAGTAAATGGGGCGGGTTTCGAGTCCTTAAATGGGACAAGTTCGGGTCGGGTACCCAATGAGTAAACCCAGATTGACATCCCTATTAAGAACAGATGGATGCTCCCTTCATGTGGCATATACGTACAGAAAGACTGAACGCCATTTCGTCAAATATACAAATGGATAAGAGCAGAATCGATTGCAAGGTAAGTGAAAACTAAAAGGTGGAATCTTTGTAAGGCATGGAATCGAATGCAAAAGTACGTGAAAAACTTAAAATGGAATCCGTGATTTTGGCCTCATAGGACATATGAGGGGACTAGAAATGCAGAATTAATTTCTAATGGTTCTTCTATACCCGTTGCAAAATGTTATGTGTCCTCCCAGTTTTTAACGGACTCATTACGTCAAATGTATACTATTTCTAGGGGGAAAATAGGGCTGCCTCCATCTCATTTTAGCAAATTTTTTTATTTAAAAATATAACAATGTATATTCATCTCTATATCCCTCCTATATCGAATTTCGTCAGAAACAGAGACTCCTACGGCCTCCATCCAGACGCCATTTTTTTAGCTGTTGCAGGATTTTTTAAATCGACCCTGTCTGGATGGAGGTCGTGGTAGTCTCTGTTTCTAACAAAATTCGAATGACGTATAGAAGGGATATATGAATGAATATACTTGACGATATTTAAAAAAATAAAAAATTTACCAAAAAATATGGCGGACACCCATGTTGGCTGCCCCAGGGGCAGCCCCATCAACCCCTATTTCTAAAGGATACGGGTCTATCATAGAAGGGAGCAAGGTTTAAATCTTTCTATAATCAACTTTGACTTCTTTATAAAATTAAATCGTATCATTTTAAACTACACTGTAATTAGAGTAAATTACATGAATATTCCATTACTATACACCCAATTCTCAATGTCATAATGTACATTAAAAGATAACAATGTAGTATCCAATCTTTAATATTCGTCTCAATATGAGGTTCAAGTTAATTCATTTCTCCCATTATATCTATCTATTTTTATAAAAGAAATAAAAAAAATACTTCCCTTTAGTCATGTTTTTTAAAAAAAAATTGCTCAACAATTTAACCTTAGGGTATATTTTGATGATTTAAATTACTAAATTTATCAAAATTAAAAACCACCATGGAAAATGAAAATTTATTTGAAAATCTAACCTTACATATATATTTAATATGATTGAATGGGTAAGTTTCTCAAAAATTTTTAAAAAATCATTGGAACATAGTCACTCTATTTTTTAAAAAAGCAGTTGAAGATAAAATATTCTTATTCTTTTTGAAGCATGAGTGATAGATGTATACTTGGCCCCTCACCGATAAAATTTATGGTTCCATGCTTAATGTAGGGAGGAGCATTAGGCTTGAGTTGACCCAATCCGAGTGTGTCAATTTTTCCTCGAACCGTTCGACGGTTTGAGGCTCGAATTATCTTTGTAGATCGACTACACATATATGGTCCATGTCACATTTGTTTGGGTCCAAATTCGAGTCAAGCTCGATCAGCTCGCAAGTTTGGCCCAACTCCTCAATCGAAATGTGTATCTACGTGCTGGACCTAAAACATATCCTAATCGATTTCTTCTTAAGTAAAGATGCATCTCATACTTCGCATATACATACATACACACATAGGAGGGTTGATCCTCTGAAGTCAAAATCCATGAGAGCAAGAGAGCAATGATTATGGATCACTAAATTCTGTCATTTCTCTTCTCATCGATTGCGGGAGGAGAGACAAGAGCAGAATCTAGTGGACCATCTGTGGATCTTGTTACTAGATTGCTGAGAAAGATTTACGGGATGAAAGGAGTCTTGAAGGCAGGAGGCTCTCGTTTTGAATTAACCTTTGGCAAGGGGTACGAGATGTTTTGCCTCTCATTTCACATAGACCAGCGCCTAAAATCGGGGATGGGAGAGGCTTCAGGTTTTAGAGGGATGATTGGACAGGGGAAGTCCCTTTCGAGACATGGTTTGCCAGACTCTTTTCTTTGGTGATGTCTAAGGACGCCACCTTGAGGGATTTGACTTAATCAGGAGAATGGAGACTAGGTTTTATTGCGATCCTGTCAGATAGAAGGAGGGAGGATTTGGTTAGACTAATGGTTGTGGCTTCTACCCAGACGACTTCTCCCATACAATGGACCATTACGAATGGACATGTACTAAATTCTTTGTCAAATATGGAGAACTAAGAAAATTGCGGAGAAGGACAAGATATTGACTTGTGCCATAACGTGAAGATTATTTGTGCAAGTAGGATCTCGAATAGGATAAAAGTTTTCCTCTGGTGCCAGAGAAGATACAAGTTACTGGATAAGGTTAGGAGGGCGAGGATTTTGAGCCTTCATTATGTGACGTGTGATAGGAGCAGGGAGCAATTGGAGAACTCAGAGCATCTCTTCCTCACTTGTGGGACCTTGGTGAAGGTCTGGAGAGAATTGGCGATTCCATGGGTGGATGTGGGTGGTTTTTTGAGCTTATGGGAAGGGGTAAGGAAAATAGGAGGCAATTCCTCTGATGATGGCCAAACCTTTTGCAGTGCTATGGGTAATTTGGCATGCGAGAAGTGAACTCATTTTTAAAAATTAGAGATTATATCCAGAAAATGTTGTTTCTCATTGTAGGGCTTCCTTGTGTTTTTTGGGTTCAAGATAAAATATAATGTATCACTTCTTTTTATATATCATATAAACGTTGCATGGTGACTCCCACCTCGGGAGCTCACCCTCTTTTACATAAAAACAATATGGAAATACCTAATCTATATGTGTATATGTATGTTTGCAACCCTATTTGTATTATACCTATTTTAAAATGGATATATATTTACTTCTCAAAATATGCTTAACATATATGATAAGATATTTTTACATATATTTATATTTGTTTGCATCCCTATACATAAAGTATTATATAATATTGCTTATTCAAAAATATTGGAATGAAATTTATTACTTAACATCACATCAGTAAATATGTAGTATGTAGAGATTGTTTACAAAGATTATTTAGTGAGATTGTAAGCTTATATGGATATTATTGTAAAAATCCTTGGTAAATGTTAGTGTCAAATAATTATGCAACAATTGAAATCTCGATAATAAATTATTAGAAGGCTATAAACAACAAGATAAGAAAAATATAAGTGTTGCATGTAATGTAAAATATCAAAAAAAATTAGTTAATTAAGATATTTCTACACAAATAAAATGAATCTTAATTTGGACTTTAAACTAGTAGAAATGATCAAGCACTATTTATCACGATTCCGATCTAGAGTATGATCTTAACAACTGATTAAAGAAATGACTATCAAGAATGAATTACTATATTTTCCCCTTATTTACTTTAAGAATATAAAAATAAGAATAGGAACAAAAGAAATGATGGATGTAGAATCAGTGAGAAAAAATGAAGAAATCAGAAATTATTTTAATTTTAATTTTTTCTTCTACATTGGTAATAAATTTTATATTAATTCATGAACTAGTATTTTTTTTCGTAATAAAAATTTAAGTAAGTATCTATTGATATAGGAAGTATTTTATTGAAGGAATAAGTTAAAATATTACCGAAAATGTTAATTTTTTTATATTTTTTATAATTTTTTTGGACCAAACAACAAGGCCCACCCTCACCAACCCATCTTTTTTGGAGCAGTGGGTTGGGTCAAGGGTCCACCAGAATTCTGAATATCAATACCCGGGCCAGCCCAAGGCTGGTATTTTTAATCCTGGGTCAGGCCCATGTCTGCACAACTTATGTGATTTTTGCTCCTCCTTACAGGCAAGAGAGACATGTGCATCTGATCGTATCCCAAGCCCCGTAGCCGATGGTTAAACCTATTCATGGTTTCAGTCAGGATACTGTTTCTGTACACAAATAAATTTAAATAATTTTCCCTCCAAGGTATGCTTGTCCATCAGACTCCAGAACAGGAGAAACGAAGAAAAGGAAGTACACCAGCAAATTTCCAGTCAATTCCAAGTTACTTACCTGTTCATCAGTAATTCTGTGCATCGGCTTCCTCTTTTCAAATAAGCACCATTTGCTCAATAAGAATTTTGGGAAGGAGTGAAAGGAACTCGCTTTGAGCGTGCTCTCTTTATACCCTGCAAAATATACATAATGATGCTTATGTTTGCATCACTCGGTTAATGATTTTTACATTTTGCTACGTGACAATTAATCCGTTCAAGACACCTTGTCCTCTTGTTCCAGTACATCTTTCATTCAAAAGTACCACATGGCAAAATGCCAGTCTAAAAATCCCGATATAATATCAGATCAACATACATTTATCTATTTTAAATGTAACCCATTCAGTCATGCTTTTATCTTTGGGAATATCCTTCAATAACTCGGCAAGATCTTCAAGGATATTCAGTACTGAAACGTCCTTGGCCGCATTCGCCGCAGATTTCTCGACTTCCACCGCCTGCTCTTTTATCTCCCTTACCTTTCGCTTGATCTTCTCGACCATCCATATCAGATTCTTCCCTTCTTTATCTAAATACCACTCGCTCTCAGCTGGATGCTGATGTCGCTCGTCTATCATCAACTTGATCTTCTCTCCAGTACTTACTACTACTTTCATGAGTTCTTCGTAGGCAAAGCGGATTTGGCTCAGGTCATGTAGGAGGATTTCAAAGGAAGAAGCCAACCCTCTTACCCTAACAGCTCCCTCGCACTTCTTCATCGTGGCATCCACTTTGGCCTTTCGAGCCGCCTCCAACACATCGAGAGCAGCTTTGGCCGTATCAAGATAAAACTTGGGGAGGACGAATCCTACGAATGCTGCCAGAAATAGATTCAATAGCCCTTCCATGCTCTTGGGGAGAGCTTCTGCCAATGAAAGGTTTGATTGGACTCTCTTCGCCACGAAAGCCGCTAAACCGGCCACTACAATAACAAGGGGCACTGCAATGAGAAGGGCCAATCCCATTGTCTTCCTCTTCTTCTCCTCGTGCGCTATCACCTCATCGTACCTTTGCTTGAGTTCATCTACCTTTAAGAACAATGTTTTTGGACAAGGATCCAGCTTGCGTAACTCCTCGTATGGTATGTTGAAGCGATTGCCCGTCTTCAAGAATACTTCTATTTCTTCCTGTACTCGCCCATAGTCGGATCTCCCATCTTGAAGGAATTGATGGCGAAGGAATTCAGCGAGGCGATCGATTGGGATGCATGCTTCTTCGACCTTGCGTGATGCCGAGTGAGCATGATTTTGGAAATCGTCGATGAGAATAGTGTGTGCCTGATCGACCATTGATCTGGGATTGCATGTTCGAATCCAAAATCAATTTGTAATTTAGACACAAATCTGAGAAGGTGGTGATCTATTATGAATGACTGTTTTTGTTGCATCGAATATTGGTCTTCGTAGCAGTAGGGTTGCCGACGTACACAAGAAGGGTGGGCGTGGATCTTTTAATTTCTAGTTGCCTGGAAGAGAAAAACCACCACGAATTCAAATTTCAAATTGATGCAATGAATCGCACTTTTCGTTTCTCTGATTTCGAATAAGCATTTCATATCTGATATGGAGAGGGATATTTCGAATTGGAAGAGATAATGGCTGATCGTAGAAAATCTCCGCCGTTGATTACCTGGGATAATTGCTGCAAATGCGTTTTTCATTTATGGTTTGTTTATTTATAAGGTTATTATTACTTGTGCCCTTTTACTTGTATAATATCAGTTATGCCCCCTCTCTTTCTCATGGGCAACACAAGAAAGCAAGTAAACAATCTCTCTTTCGGATGGGCATACGACGTAATTTATAAAGAAACATAAAGCAAAACCTGGTTTCACCGGAGTGGAGCTCGGAGATGTCGATCTTAATGGCGTGGGAATCGATAATAGGGGGAGAGATGCGATTGGAGTTGGAGATCCTGCAGTCTTCGGATGTTTGGGAAGAGGAATGCGAGAGGGTAGTACATATATATAATGAGCAGTGTAGATATTACGCGCGCTCGCGAAAAAAATAAGAGGAATGTGGATACGGCGGCATGTGATCATTAATTAATTGTTTCATCTGGGTACGAAGGGGTGGGAAGGGCAGCGAATGGCCTGAACTCACGAAGGACTGGAGCAGAATTCCCGTCTCTTTTTCCCATTTTGATTTAAAAAAACCAACTTTACCGATTATATCTTCAACCAATATTTCACATATCCTTTGAATTTTACCCAAATCTAACCTTATTTATTATCTTATCTTAATAATCAAAATTCGATTCTTTTTAAAATGGTATTTAAGTTGTTTAAATATCAATCGGACAAAGGTCTATCAAGATGAAATAATAAACGATATCGAATTTGAGCAGAATTTGAAGGATACGTGAAATATTAGTAGAAAATATAATCAATAACGTTAGATTTTCAAAATCTAAATCGTAAAAGAAAATGGAGATTGCACTGCCTCTCTGTTGTACTATCCATTCCAGAAGAGGATCCTTTCCCTCTCTATGTTTATTGTTGTTTTTTCTACCCTTCAAAGTACTGGTCAACAACGTACTGGTCAAAGTAAAGGCTCTTGGTGTTTCTAGAGCAAAACCATGCACGAGTGACGTGATCTTCGTTTATTAATCTTCCAAAGGTAGGGGTAAAGATTAGAGGCTTTTGGTGTGAATAGAGATGAAAACGGATACGGATATATTCGAATATCCGCTTACCGTATTCGAAAAATTATCGAATACGGATATCTGAATTCGGATATTGATTCGAATACGGATGTGAGTTTTAAATTTTATTCGGATACGGATATGGATATGATCAAGGCTTAAATATTCGGATTCGGATCCGGATATCCGAATACAACATCTAACTTTGTAATATATTACTCAATAATATACTAAACTTTAAGGGCCTAAAGTGTAATACATCACTTCCATTTTTTGCTTTGCTCGAACAACTTAACCCTAGATGCAGTTCTTCCCTAGCCGCAGTTCCTTGAGCACCCTTCGAGCGGCTTGATGAATCCACATTTCATCATCTTTATTATGTCATTTTGGCCTAAAAAATCCTGGCAAATGCATGTAAATATCCTTAATTCTAACATCTTAGCATTCATGCATGTGCATGTATATAGTATATAAAATACTGTTTTTACATCCAAAATTATAGAATAAATAAAAGAAAAGAAAAAGAATAGGATATTGTAAATATTTTATGACTCGAAACCCCGTAACCTAGGCATCTAGATGAATAGGTCCACAAGGAATAAAGTAGGGGGAGATAAGGGCCATAATACAATAAAAATACTTATTCATTCATTCTTTATACATTTTGGAACATATACATATACTGGTCGAGCAAGCCCTGAGGCGGCTCCACCACCTCCGACGAAGTCCTTTACCGTTGAGGTCCAACCTCTGGTTCCAGCCATTGAGGTGCGTATCTTTTCTCCCTCATTTCTCTCCCATTTTATTCCCAATAGTCTTAGGTTTCGATTCGCCCCTTTAGTTCCGTGTTTCATCCATTAATTCGCCCAAATCATACCCTCGCCGGAGCGCACCTCCGGCCACCACTTCGCGTCGCCGTTCCTCGCCCCCATTCCGCCCCGTGGGGTTCAGGCACTTTGCCCTGGACCCTCTCACACATTTTTGCAGGTCAAAGAGCTTTGACTCGAGCCTAGGGCTCGTTTTGCCTTTCGCCGGAGATCCACGATGCCCATCAGCTCCGTCACCTCCGCGCGAGAGCCTCAGCCGTCGCCAAGGTGTTTTGGAGCCACCAGGAGGAAGAGGAGGACCACAGGAGTGCCCTCGGCCAGTTTTGGAGCTCGAAGCGTCGCCGACGGCCGAGGTCGGAGAAGGCCGGCTTCGTCGACCTTCTTCCATGTTCTTCATCCTAGGCTACCGGCCGTCAGATCTAGGCCGCACCTCCAGATCTAACAGCTGTCGTTGGATCTCCATGAAGCTCAGCCATTCGATCAAGCCAAGGAGATTTAATCGCAGCCGTCATCCGCGAACCGTCATCGTCGTTCTTCGTGCGCCACGTGTCAAGTGGCCTCTCCACCGCCGTCGGATCGCGCGCAAAGGTGTATTTTGCACTTTCACCTCGTGCCATTTTATATTTATTATTCAGTCCATAAACTTTCGTCTCTAGTTTAAATATTTTTGTAATATTTACATCTAAGTCCCCGAACTTTAATTATTTACAGTTAGGTCCTATCCACGTCACTTCACTTGCCTGTGCGCGTGAGGGGACTAGACATTTTGCAGGGACCCCCCTGGGGTTTAGTTATTTCATCTGAGTCCAGGAACTTTGATATCACGTGTAATATTTTTGGAGATTTTGCATATCAGCCCTTGGGAGTTTTGTTTATTGCACTTAGGTCCTTCCCAGGCACATGTATAGCACGTGCAAGGTTGGTTATTTTGCAGGCGTACCCTTGCGGGTTTTGATATTGGCTTTTGGTCCTAGAAAGTGATTTATTAGTTACAAAATCTGTGGAAAAAATGCACTGTGGCCCTTGGATGTTTGCCTATTTACATATATGTCCTTGTTAGTAGTTTAGTTTCTTGTTGTTGTCTCTATTTATTTCATGCATCTACAAAACTCAAAAAAATCTACACAAATTACCTTAGGGTCCTGTTGCTTTGTAGTTTCACGATATATTTTTGTTTTGCATATTTATTGCATTGTAATATTTATAAAAATTTAAAAACATGCATTTTCAGTACTGTTTGCATTAGAAAATCCATAAAAATTAGTAAAAGTTTTTGAAAAATTCCAAAAAAAATATATTTTGTGTGTCTTATCATCTTTTAGTGTCAGTCCAAAAATCACTGAAAAACAAAGTAAAACTCCTAAAAATCAGAAAACCCCTAAAAACTTCATAAAAATCTAAAAAATTCAAGCAAAATCCTAAAAATACAATCTCAATTTCTGTATCTTCTCTATTTTATTGCCTTTATTTTAAATTAATTTGAGGAATTTTTGACATTGTTTGATATTTTTCATCCTCATTTTAATTTCGGCCAGCCACTTAGTTCACTGTTTACTAGTATTTTTGACTTTAAAAATACGAAACAAATTAGGAAAAATATAGAAAATCACAAAAACATTAGAAAAATGTAAAAAGCCCAAAAATATTTCACTTCCTGATTTTCGAGTATTTTTACCTATTTTTATAAAACCCTATCCCTCTCTTCTCTTATATTGTGTATATATTCTATTTATAGAAAAAGAAAAAAAATAAATTATAAAAATAAAATACAAAATCAGAAAAATTAAAATTAAAATAAAAAAATATAAAATCAAAAATTAAATAAAAAATATAAATTAAAAATCCACAAAAAATAGCTTAGATAGACATTTGATCACATTCACATTTCGTGCATCATTGCCTTGTTCGATCCTGCTTGCTCCCTTAGTTCGACCTCTACACACTTACACTATACACATTTTTGTAGAGTTATAATAAATAAATTTTAACTCCACGCTTTGATTTCATTGCTTTATTTATTTATTCGTGGGTTAATTGTTGACTTAATCGGAATTTTGAAGTGGTTAACACATCGACTGTTGATCCGCCTTGTGGATCATTACGACCGCTCTATTTTCCGGTTAATCACGGCTCCATCGAGCAGGGGATCGATTGTGGGGAGTCAGACGGAAGGATATAGTTTTGGGGGCGAATCTCAGGCGACCCCGTATTTGGGGATGTGTTGGGGACTTGAGGAGTAGGTGCGGTACTATTGGATTCCCAGAGCCGACGGCAAGGGCTGCCGGTTTGCGACTATGGTCTTTGTTTGAAATAATCATACTTTCTGTTGTGTGTTGGCAACAGTTGCTTCCCGCACAACCCATCTAGCAGCCGACCATCCTCGATTCCCCATCTCCGTCGCAGGCAGGCCTCCCGATGCAGTCCCGGATTCCCATCCTCCTCCAGTTCTCCTCCAACCTTCTCATCAAAGTCATTGCTCTGCGTTACTTCCCCAACCTTGTAGCGGCGCGTCGGCATCGCGCACCAACAACACACCGGCCATCTTGTCGTTCTGCCCTCGCCGAACAAGCAACAACCCCACACGCCCGCACCGTCCAGTGCCAAGGTAAACAGTTTCTAAATTATGTTTATTGTTAGATCTCTAACAAACTCAATGGTTGTTTGGAATCATTCATAACAACACATGAATCACGTTTTCATTACTACTCTTGTTGTGTTATGTAATGTTTTTTTGATAATTTTAAAATAATAAAATCCCATCCATCATATAATTTAATGTTATACAAACCATTTCCCTAAACTACTAAAATTTCGTAGAATAAATTTATTTGCATCTCTTCTTAATATATCTAGAGACCTTGATAGCGTTTTGTGAAGATGGAGTACAGTATGTTAGTATACTTTCCAAGAGGGAGGTAGTCTTCTATTACAGTTCAACATACCTTTTTAATCATATATAGTACTATATCAATTCTAGTTTAGATAGATATTTCGAATGACAATATATTTTTATCATGATGCAACTTATTATATTCCATTACCGTTTTTTAAACCACTATGAACCATGATAGCAATTCAATTAGTATATCTGCATGATCTTCATTTGATTTGTATTCAAATACGATGTTTATTGGATCCCTATTTGATTTATATTCGAATTCATTCTTTATGCGATCCGTATTTGGATTCGCTCTTATTCGATCACATTTGAATACGTTATATATTCGATCCATATTCGGATTCGCTAAATATCCGATTCGTATTCGGGTCTGTTATATTTTTGATCTGTATTCGGATTCGATAAATATCCGATTCGAATTCGTATCCGCATCTTTACGGATATGGTTTTCCTAATGCATATCCGAGTCTTATCCGTATCCGTATTCGTTTTAGATAGAGATATAAGCGAATATTGATATGGAAATAGGCATATCCGATCCGTATCCAAACCGTTTTCATACTTAAGTGTGAATGGAATGGCCATGTACGATTGACGACTTGGAGTTTTATTTGTTTGTTTTCTACGTGACCTCATTGAGCCATTCTCCGGCATGTCTTAATTAATATATTAAGTGCAGCTTGCGTGACACCGGCCGAAGGATCTAAGTGTTGATTCACATGACTATCAGTAACCTTCCCGTCATGCTCTGGTGACGTTCGCCAAGCAACACACACTACAACAAAATTAATCCAAGATCAAGAAAATTCAATATTTATTGGCATGTCTTCTATATTTGTATACATAAACTACAAATAATAATTGTTGCTTAATTCTTGAAATTTGCAAGAAATATTGCATTTGTTGCTAAATTCCTTGTAATGGATTATATAGCAAGGACTATTCGTTGACATTCTCTTATAAGTTATTTTTATTTAGCAATTATTAATATACGTTTTAACAAATACCTCAACAGAAAAATCATTATATAAAGCTCTAGCAACAAATATGACAAACATTGCTAACTATATCATTGCAATAAAATAGGTCTATAATGACACATTTTTAAAATCCATCACTCGTCTGTGGTGAAATATATTGGTAAATTCCAAATAAAAGGTCTCAACTATGCCTCGATTCCCAATTAGAGGCCTCATTTTTCAATTGTAACAAAGAAGAGTATGATATTATATTTTTGTCTCCATAAGCTTCAACGACCTATATATGTCAACGTTAAACCTTTAAGTAGAAAATTTAAATCCCTATTTGTTACAATTAAAAAAGAGGCCCCTACTTGGGAATCAAGATATAGTTGGAGCCCTTTTTAAAAAAATTATCCCTTAAAATCTACCAATGATATTATTCATTAGAAATTATCTTTTATACTTGAAGTTATATTTTTAGTAACGGTCCACTTAAAAATGCTTATCCATTGTTATTTTTCAGAATTTTTGTTAATCATTGTTATTTTTTTGTCCAACAATTAGCATATGATAATATCTTAATTTTTAAATGATGATACCTTTATTTGAGTCAATGTCTAAAATCTTAATTTATGTATGCGGAGACAACCTATGTGTTTATTTTGATTGTGAATGATTATTAATTTCAAAATCACATCGTATATGTGTGTATATAATGTGAAATCATATCATATAATTTACATAGAAAATTAATTAGTGATACTATTTTTATCGAATATGGACAATATCATACTTGTATAATACATGCCTTGCAATTCAAAAATCAGAGCCAGAACTAAGAATTTTATTAAGGAAGGGTCGAATATACAACTATCATGTATTCTAAAAAATGAAAAATATTGTATTTTCAAATGATGTTTTTAAATAAAGTTAATTTTCTTAGAGGGAAAATTTTCAACTTTGATAAATTTGCGATTTAAATATATTATTAATGCTAGGCTTTCAAATAAATTATTATTTTTGATAGTGATTTTCAAATTTTGATAAACCAAATAATTTTAGCCTCCCTAAGTTTGATCCAAAAGACTAAAATATCAAGTGAAATTTTAAAATAAAGAAGTTCATGTTTAAAAGGAAACAAAAAAATATTTCATTTACAAGGAGGGCTAGAAACAGTGAGAGGGATAAATGAGCTCGAATACAATTTTATATCAAATTTTACTTATTACATTAATATTTTGAAAGTAATTACATAAATTATATAAAATATATTAAAATTTGAGGAAGTTAGATTAGAACCTTGATCTCCAAAATAATAACCATGTTAATCTATTTACATGATATTGTAATTAGTCTCTTACAACAATATATATTATACATCTAAGGAAGTACCATATTCAAAACTTAAGACAGGACGCAAGGGGTCATGGCCTCCCTATCATATGTAGGTGTTGCAAACAATACTATACTTGTGATCCATTATTTAACAAATCCGTAAACAAAGATCAAGGAAAACATTATCATAAGATATATGTCCAAACCAAAAGAAAAAGGGTCGTAGTTCTTACATTCACGTTTATGCCTTAGAATAAATAAATAAATAAAATGATTGAGCTCAAAGGTTTGGAACTCCAATCCAACTCTCATTAATGTTAAGGGAAGGGAAATATACTCAAATACCTTCGGAGCTGAACTTTTGGTTCATCTCTTTTATTTTTATATTTTGTCCTTAATTCTTGAGGAAAACACATTCAAATTCACTTAGTTCGGTACAATTACAAAATTGCATTATGCATTAAAACTGGATTGATTAGAAGAAAGTAACTCATCATAAAAATCATAGAATATTTATTATAAAACGAGGAGAAATTCGAGATGAAATGACATATCCTATATATGTATATATCATACAAACTTTTAACACTTTTAACAAATATATACTAATTCTGATTGCAATGAAATTAACTCTATTGTATGTGTGTGTATATATTACTAACCTCATTGCATTAAAATTTAAAATATTAACATAAAAAATGCATTACTCCCTCAAACCCTAATTTCAAGACTAAAAGTTGAAATGTTTCAAAACTTTCTCATAAAAGCGTTCAATTTCACTCTACTTACCTTCCTTTGAATTACTCAGCACTAAAATATCTACAAAACAAGATCAAATTCAAAGAAATCGGAGTCCATTTACAAAAGTTGAATTTTGAGATCAAATACACTATAAAAAAATGTGATTGCCGTGCACATTATGGCTTGCACAGGGCGAGCACATGGGGGACACATGTGCTCGTCAAATCTACCCACCCTTTTTGAATTTAGAGATGTGGAGCGGGCATGCATGACACTGACAGAAGGAGGGCTAGGCATAAGATCGCTTAAAGAAATAATGATGGCCATTAGGATGAAGATGGTCTGGCATTACATGTAGAATAATTCTCTCTGGTCAGACTTCATGCATAAAATATATAGGGGCCTTGATGACATCAATGTTTATGCCCCTGCAAGATGGAAAAATCTTCAGAAGGCCTGGAAGGAAGTTAACAAGTATACTTCTTGGACGGTTGGGAATGGGAAGGTCAGATTTTGGCTCGATCAATGGATGCCTGATGGGCCTCTATCGCCTCTTGATAGTATATTCATGGAAGAACCGGATGCTTTGATCAAAGACATGTTTGATGAGGATGGTTGGAATATGAGTAAATTGGAGGCTTCAGGGCTGAATAAAGAAAAGATAGAGGAAATTCTAGCAAAAAAAATCAAACTCAAAAATGAGGATCCCGAGAGAATTTGGAACTTGAATAACCAAGGAGTTCTCACTATCAAAAGTGCTTGGCAGAACATTAGAAAGAAAGGGAGAATCAAGAAATGGGGTAGGGCTATTTGGGATCTTGGAATCCCCTCGAAAACTCCATAATGCTCTAAAGGCTTTTCCACAGGAGGCTGCCCCTCGATGATAATGTGAAAAAGATGGGTTTCAGTATGGCCTCAAAATGCAACTGCTGTAGTAATCCAAACATTGAGGACCCTGAGCATGTCTTCTTCTGAGGCGAGCTTGTAGAGATCCTTTGGAACTGGTTCTTTGATATCTTCAAGTTTCGAAAGAATGAGAGGGACTTCCATGGCTGGCTAGATTTTATTTTTAGATGGATATGTAAAGAAACTCTGTTAACGAAAGCTAGAAGGATTTTCCTGGCTTGGCTCCCATGGAACGTTTGGGTGGAAAGAAATAAAAGAAGATTTGATGATGATTGTTCTTCACTCTGGTTCCTGGTGAAAAAGGTGCAGCTGGACTCTAAAATGATAATTCCGATGGTTTACTCTAATATTGTGGCCAACTAGGCAGAGGAGAATTTCTTGCATGTTTTGGGTTTTGAGGCAAATCGGAGAGAGAGGATTTGAAAGGTCCTCTGTTGGAGCACACCTGAGAAGGGAATCCTTAAACTCAATATTGATGGAGCCTCAAAAGGGAATCCTAGACTTGCTGGAGGAAGAGGCATTGTAAGAAATCACAAAGGGGATATGGTGTTTTACTTTGCTTGCATTCTGGGGGTTGCTACAAATATGGAAGCCGAACTCAGAGCTGCGATTGTTGGGCTGACAGTTTGCAGAGAACACAATTTTACCAAAATCTGGCTGGAACTAGACTCTGAGATCTTCGTCAAAATGATTGTAGAGGATTCTTGCAGTGTCCCTAGCTTGAAAAGGTGGTGGGAAGAATTCTTATGTGTTAAGCATCTCCTGGTGAGAGTTTCTCACATTTTCAGAGAAGCCAATGCAGCTGCTGATATTATGGCAAACAAAGCAATCATAGAAAGGAGGGATCAAATGTTCTATAAGGTTGATCAAATTCCTAAGAAGGTAAACGTCTTCTTAACCCTAGATAAAGGACAGCTGAACTATGTCATATTCAAGTGATGTCTTATCTTCCATTGCCTCATGTCTGGACTGGCTACTTGACGAGTGGACGGGGAAGTGCACACAACCTCATTTCCTGAGGGTGTGTGCACAAAAGATAAGCATCTTATTCTCTCCTTATTCTTAATTTTTATCTCAGAACAATGCTTATGATGCTGGTTTAACATGAGTCTCCATCCCAATGAGTTAATACAATTTGTCAACTGCAAAAAAGTAGCTGACATCATGGACATTATCAAAGATTATTCTGAGGAAGATTACGATTGAGGTGTCAAAAGTTTGAATATGATCTTTGACACCTTCTGCTGGAACAAGTTAAATTCAACTGGTGTTTTATTTTCCATTGTCTCAAGTCTGGATTGAGTCCTTGGCGAGCAGGCGAGGAAGTGCACACATCCTTCTGAGGGCGTGTGCACAAAAGATAAGCATCTTTTCCCTCCTTTTTGCTTTATAACCTATTTCATTTCTCATGAAGACTGCTAAATAGGGATTTTGACAAGCCAAAGACCTTTTGATTTCTTCTACACTATGGTGTAATGACAGCATTGGCACTCTCATGAAGGAAAATGCTCGGATGTCTTTTCAAAATCCTGGACATGATCCTTGGCGAACTCTTGGGGAAGTGCACACATCCATTATTGGAGATGTGTGCACAAAAGTTTGGAGGATGTTTTACGGCTTTGTTGATTTGGGGGCACCTTCCCCTACAACTGAACAGGAATAGATATCAGACTTTTCATTTGAAGGATTTCCTTTCCAAAGTGGTTGCGAGAAGAAGCGGACTTCGCTTAAGGAGAAGGATTTCTTGTGTAATTTCAAAATATTTCTTGTTCTCTGATCTCATTTTTGTAAAAGACACTTTCTTTTTTCTAGTGTCCTTTTCCTTTATTGTAATCTCCTTGAAGGGCACTCTTTGTAATATTTTGTTTTTGATGAAATAAAGGCAGCTACCTGAGCTGAGCTGCTAAAATCAGGCTTTTTATTAAAAAAATTTGTAAGAGTGGATAATCACTACTTAGCGATTTGAACTCAAGCATTAGGTGCAATTGATTCCAAATCCAATAAGCTGTTGGCATAATTTTTCCTTGACGATGGTTTGAGAGCATCGTTACGAGTTGTTTGGTCATTTAGAGTAAACAATGGATTCGGGGTTTCAGTCACAAGTATTCCAATCTCATAAACAATGGTCTTAAGAACAGATGGATGCTCCCTTCAAGTGGCATATACGTGATTTACAGAAAGACTGAACACCAAATGGATAAGATCAGAATCGATTGCAAGGTCAAGTAAAAACTAAAAGGTGGAACCTTTATAAGACATGGAATCGATTGCAAAAGTACGTGAAAAACATAAAATGAAATCCGTGATTTTGGCCTCATAGGACATATGAGGCGACTAGAAATGCAGAATTAATTCCTAATGGTTCTTCTATACCCGTTGCAAAATGTTATGTGTCCTCCCAGTTTTTAACGGACTCATTACGTCAAATGTATACTATTTCTAAATGATACGTGTGTACCATAGAGTGGAGCAAGTTTTGAACCTTTCTATAATCAACTTTGGCTTCTTTAAAAAATTAAATCGTATCATTTTAAACTACACTGTAATTAGAGTAAATTACACCAAAATTCCATTACAATACACCCAATTCTCAACGGCGGCATGTGATCATTAATTAACTGTTTCATCTGGGTACGAAGGGGTGGGAAAGGCAGCGATTGGCCCGAACTCACGAAGGACTGCAGCAGAATTCCCGTCTCTTTTTCCCATTTTGATTTCGAAAATCCAACTTTACCGATTATATCTTCAACCAATATTTCACATATCCTTTGAATTTTACTCAAATCTAAGCTTATTTATTATTTTATCTTATAATCGAAATTCGATTCTTTTTAAAATGGTATTTAAGTTGTTTAAATATCAATCGGACAAAGGTCTATCAAGATGAAATAATAAACGATATCGAATTTGAGCGAAATTTAAAGCATACGTGAAATATTAGTAGAAGATATAATCAATAAGGTTAGATTTTCAAAATCAAAATCGTAAAAAAAAAGGATATTTACCCGACAGATCCTATAATCTTTTCCAATTACCTCTACGACCTTTGAAACATCGTAATTCCTCCCCGACCTCGTAAACATGCTCCGTAAACCCTGCCGTCAATTTTAACTGTATTTGAGTTAAATACTTGAGTTAGTCTGTTAACCTAACCAATTTACCATCCAACGGCTAGGATTAGCCAAAATAAAAAATAGGAAAAAAAATCCTACCAGGGCCGAAGCAGCGGCTGCAAAGGGCTCCATCTCGCGCGGGGGGGGGGGGGGGGGGGGGGGGGGGGAGGGGGGGGGGGGGGGGGGGGGGGGAGGGGGTGAAGCAGCAGCGGCGACATGTGTGTGTGTGGGGGGGGGGGGGGGGGACTGCACTCCATCGCGCGCGGGAGGGGAGGGGGAGGGTTCGGCTGCTCGGAGCAGGAGGGGGTTGCGGGTGGGTGATGCGCCGGGTGCAGGGGGGTCGAGCGGGAGGGGGAGAGGGTGCGGGAGGCCGCGAGCTGGGGTGGGTGCAGCGGGGCTCCGGGTGGGGGGGGGGGGGGTTTCCGCTGCTCGGAGCAGGAGGGGGCTGCGGGAGGGTGTTGCTCCGGGTGCGGGGGGGTCGAGCGGGAGGGGGAGGGGGTGCGGGAGGCCGTGAGCTGTGGTGGGTGCAGGGGGTGCTCTGTTGCGGCTGCGGGAGGGCTCGAAGCGGCATGGCTGGGGGTAGGGGGGGCTGCTCGAAGCATGAGGGTGATGCGCCGGGAGGGGGCTGCTGCGGCTGCGGGAGGGCTCGGAGCGGGAGGGTGTTGCGGGAGGCTGCTCGGAGCGGCAAGGTTGTACGGGCGCCGACGATGGAGGTCAACGAGATGGTTGGTGCTGGGCAGTGGGGAGATGGATGAAGGTGAGAGGGAGTGGTAGATAACGTAAATTCGATAAATAGAATAGGCATAATATCAAAGAGTGTAACGGAATTCGGTTACTTTTAACGGGTAAATAGATGGAGGTTAACCACATGGTTTATATGGTAAGGGTTAGCAAGTTTAAAGGGTCGAGGGAGGAATATCGATATTTCAAAGATCGTAGAGATCATTTGCAAAGATTATAGGGTCTGCCGGGTAAAAATTCCTAAAAAATGGATATTACACTATCTCTGTTGCACTATCCATTCCAGCAGAGGATCCTTTCCCTCTGTATGTTTATTGTTGTTTTTTTCTACCCGTCAAAGTACTGGTCAACAACTTACTGGTCAAAGTATAGGTTCTTGGTGTTTGTGGAGCAAAACCATGCACGAGTGACGTGATATTCGTTTATTAATCTTCCAAAAGTAGGGGTAAATATTAGAGGTTCTCGGTGTGATTCGGGGTGAAAACGAATACTACAGATATCCGGATTCGGATATTGATTCGAATATGAATTGAATACAGATATGAGTTTTAAATTTTATCGGATACAGATATGGATATGATCAAGAGGCTTAAATATTCAGATTCAGATCTGGATATCTGAATACAACATCTAACTTTGTAACATATTACTCAATGCAATATACTAAACTGTAAAGGCCTAAAGTGTAATACATCCCTTCCTTTTTTGCTTTGGTCGAACAACTTAACCCTGGCTGCAGTTCTTCCCTAGCCGCAGTTCCCTTGAGCACCCTTCGAGCGGCTCCATCGAACAGGGGATCGATCGTGGGGAGTCAAACGAGAGGATATAGTTTTGGGGGCGAATCTCAGGAGACCCCGTATTTGGGAATGTGTTGGGGACTTGAGGAGTAGGTGCAATACTATTGGATTCTCGGAGCCGACGGCAAGGGCTGCCGATTTGTGACTATGGTCTTTGTTTGAAACAATCAGACTTTTTGTTGTGTGTTGGCAGCAGTTCCCTCCCGCACAACCCATCTGGCAGCCGACCATCCTCGATTCCCCATCTCCGTCGCAGGCAGGCCTCCCGATGCTGCCCCGGATTCCCATCCTTCTCCAGTCCTCCTCCGACCTTGTCATCAAAGTCATTGCTATGCCTTACTTCCCCAACCTTGTAGCGGCGCATCGGCGTCGCGCACCAACAACGCACCGCCATCTTGTCGTTCCGCCCTAGTCGAACAAGTAACGACCCGACATGTCTGCACCGTCCAGTGCCAAGGTAAACAATGTCTAAATTATGTTTATTGTCAGATCTCTAACAAACTCAATGGTTGTTTGGAATCATTCATTACAACATCACATGATTCAGGTTTTCATTACTACTCTTGTTGTGTTATGTAATGTTTTTTTACATTTTAAAAAAAATAAAATATCATCCATCATATAATTTATTGTTATACAAATCAGTTCCCTAAACTATAAAAATTTCGTAGAATAAATTTATTTACATCCCTTCTTAATATATCTAGATGACCTTGATAGAGTTTTGTGAAGATGGAATACATTAAGTCAGTATACTTTTCAAGAGGTAGTCTTCTATTACAGTTCAACATGCCTTTTTTAATCATATATAGTACTGTATCAATTCTTGTTTAGATAAGTATTCTGATTGACTATATATTTTTATCATGATGCAATTTATTATATTCCATTGCCATTTTTTAAACTACTATGAACCATGATAGCAATTCAATTAGTATATCTGCATGATCTTTATTTGATTTGTATTCAAATACGATGTTTATTGTATCCATATTTGATTTATATTCGAATTCATTCTTTATGCGATCCGTATTTGGATTCGCTCTTATTCGATTCACATTTGGATACGTTATATATTCGATCCATATTCGGATTCGATAAATATCCGATTCAATTCGTATCCGCATTTTTACGGATATGATTTCTTCAATGCATACCCGAGTCATATCTGCATCCATATTCGTATTCGATAGAGATGAAGCGAATATAGATATGGAAATAGACATATCCGAACCGTTTTCATCTCTAGGTGTGAATGGAACGGCCATGTACGATTGACGACTTGAGTTTTATTTGTTTCTTTTCTACGTGACCTCAATGAGCCATTCTCCGGCATGTCTTAATTAATATATTAAGTGCAGCTTGCGTGACACCGGCCAAAGGATCTAAGTGTTGATTCACATGACTATTAATAACCTTCCCGTCATGCTCTGGTGACGTTTGCCAAGCAACACACACTACAACAAAATTAATCTACATCAAGAAAATTCAATATTTGTTGGCATATCTTCTCTATTTGTATACATAAACTACGAATAATATTTGTTGCTTAATTCTTGAAATTTGCAAGAAATATTGTATTTGTTGCTAGATTCCTTGTAATGAATTATATAGTAACGACTATTCCTTGACATTCTCTTATAGGTTATTTTTATTTAGCAACTATTAACATAAGTTTTAACAAATACCTCAACAGGAAAATCATTATATAAAGCTCTAGCAACGAATATGACAAACATTGCTAACTATATCATTGCAATAAAATAGGTCTATAATGACACATTTTTAAAATCCATCACTAAAGTGATCGTCTGTGGTGAAATATATTGGTAAATTCCAAATAAAAGGTCTCAACTATGCCTCGATTCCCAATTAGAGGCCTCATTTTTCAATTGTAACAAAGAGGAGTATGATCTTATATTTTTGTCTCCATAAGCTTCAACAACCTATATATGTCAACGTTAAACCTTTTAGTAGAAAATTCAAACCCCTATAAGCTCCAAAGATTGATTTTGTGAAGACAAGTTTGATTGTTAAATTAAATCCAATTTTCTTCTTTTTCTTTTCTTTATTTTTCTTTTCTGCACTTATTGCATAAGTGTTTGCTAGGGACTAGCAAAGGCAAGTATAGGGGATGATGAATCCACGTTTCATCATCTTTATTCTATCATTTTGGCATTAAAACCCTAGTAAATGCTTGTAAATACTGTTAATTTGGGCATTTTAGCATTCATGCATCATTGTGTAAATATTGTATAAAATGCGGTTTTTAAAGCCAAAATTATAGAATAAAGAAAAGAAAAGAAAAATAATAAAATATTGTAATTATTTTATGACTCGAAACCCCGAGACCTAGGCATCTCGATGACTAGGTCGACAAGGAATAAAGTAGGGGGAGATAAGGGTCAAAATACAATAAAAATCCCCTTTTATTTAATTCATTCTTTATTCATTTTGAAACCTATTTTTGGTTCCACTTTTAGACTTCAAATAAAGAAACTCTGAACATAAAAGTTGTAGATAATCAAATAAAGAATAATACAAACTTGATTTCACCCAAAAATAATGTACAGATAAAAAGTTATGATCTGAATAAGATTGAAGAACTCTAACTTCCCAGACCTGTATCTTGCAAATAAAAACTTGAAATGTACCAAACTCACCTTTAATTGTATATAGCTAAAAATAATCTATTTAATGAAGGTGGTTTCGTATTTTTCGGAGTTACGGTTTGAAAGTTGAGTTTTGGACCCTACTTGTATACTTGTACAGATTAAAATATTCAATTTATTTATTATTCATTATTTTTATAATTTTATATTTTCATAATTTTTTAAATATTATTTATAATATATGTGTATATTAAAATCATAATAAAAACCTAAATAAAACCCAAATAAAATACTTGTATATAGCATACATAGGTATAATATCAATACGCATACATGTATAATTTATACTTCTATTTTATTAAGTGTACAAATTACATTCGAAAAATAAAATAAAAATATATTTAAGTGTATAAAAATATTTTATAAATTTATAAAATAATAAACAAGATTAAATAAATTAAACATACAAAATAAAAATAAAATACTTAAATATACAAATAAAGATACCTATAAAGGGTATAAAAGGACAATTGTATTATTAATCTCGAAAAAATAAATAAAAATTACCATAAAATAATTTATAAAATAATAAATATTTTGTATTTAATAACAAAAAATTAATAAATTTGTTTTCTATTTTTAATTGGATTTACAAAGACTTTTTCCAGGATTTTTCCTGGTTGGTCCACGTAGACCAACCAGGGACAGGTCAACTCTCTGACCCACTCCTGCAGCCCGTCAGAGTTGCGTTTTTAGCCATTTTCTCCTATTTTTTGAGGCCGCGTCTTTCATTCTTTGGCCTTATGTCCTTCTTGACTTTTGTTCCCCACATATCCAACATACACACCCATACTTTGTATTAAGGTTTGGATCGTTGATTCGCGGGATACACCTCGATCTTCTTGCCGTCTCGCCCACTCTCTGACACGCCCCCTGCACTATTAGACATTGTTTTTTGGCGTTTTCTCTGAATTTTGGAGAGCGCATTTGTCACCATTTGGCATTACAACCTTCCCGACTTTTATAGCCCTACTACCAAGGATACACGCCCAGGGTTTATTTCGGCCTTTGGACCCGCAATTCACCCGATAATCTTCTATGCTTGCGCCACCTCGCACACCCATTCAAAACAAGCCAGCCACCTTCCTTTCCCCTTTGAACCCATTTTGACCGACCTAACCCTTCTTTTTTGGCTGAGCTCTGGACTGGGGAGGTGACAGCTATCCTCCACCTCCCTCCAGAGGGCTCTGGCAAGGTCTTGTGGTGTCTCCACCCACCTCCGCGCGTGCCGCCGTCGAGGTCCCCTATCTCTTGGCCTACCCGGCCAATCGAGGTCGCTTTCTGTCCATTTTCTCGCTGATTAGTTAGCCGTTAGTTTCAGCTTTTAGTTTGTGTATTTAGTTTGTTGTTTAAGCGATTATTTAGCATAGTTTTCACGATCGAACACTCGTCGGAGCTCTTGAGCTCCGACGACCACCCTCACCATCCCACGCCGTCGATATTTCACCAATAAAGGCCAGGTCTCTGCCGTGTTTTTCCTGTCGATTTTCTCTTTCATTTACAGGGCCTGAAGGGGGCTTTTGCGCCCCATCTGAGACCTGGAAGGAGCTCCAGGACCGCCGACACGTCGACGAGCTCCAGGGACCCGTCGTTGGTCCCCGGACATTCCTGGTGGTGCTGCTAGCTTCGTGGCGACGTGAAGGACAAACCGAGCCCCTTGGTTGAGTCCCAGCTGCTCGGAGACGCGCGTATCGTTGATTTGAAGCTCGCCATGCGCGAGTTCATCGGTGTTCTTGCTGACCTACTCTGAGCCGTTGGATCATGAGCTGTTCTTCCTGTGCTCCAGCTGCCGTTAGATCCCCGCACCCGTCCATCGTTCGATCAATAACAGGGATCTAATCAGGGCCATCCACACACGAAGGGGTATCGCGAGACGTGGGGTTGACACGTGTATAAGTGCCTGCATCTGCACCGTCCGCCCGCGCAAAGAAGGGGGTATTTTGCTATTCCCACCCCCTTTGTTTTTGTATTTTAATATTAGTGTGCAAACTTTCCTCGGCTGTACATTTATTTCTGGCCATTTTGCGTCTTTGCCCCTGAACCTTTTGCATATTGCACAAACGCCCTGCCAGGTCATGTGCTTCTGCGCACGTGACTTGGCCATTTTGCAGGCGACCCCCGGGGTTGTTGAATATTTGTTTTCAGTTCTAAAACATTTAATTGCGCTTGTAATACATTGGAAAAATTGCGTTGAGACCCCTAGATGTTTTGCTTAATTACATAAATGCCCTACGTGCATGCATTTTCTTTATGCTTCTAGTATTTATTCCGTGCCTCTATAAATCTCGAAAAAATCCCCAAAAATCATCTTAAGCTCCTGTTGCATAGTAGTTTCACAGAATATTTTTATTTTGCATTATTATTGCATTTTATTATTTTATAAAAATCAAAAACATGCATTTTCAGCATTGTTTGCATCAGAAAATCCATAAAAAAATATAAAAATGTTTTGAAAAATTCCAAAAAAAATGTATTTTTCTTGTCTTATCATATTTTATTATAAGTCCAAAATTCATTAAAAATTTCAAAACAAAAACCTTAAAAATTAGAAAACTCTTCAAACCTTCATAAAAATCTAAAAAATTCTATAAAATTCCTAAAAATACAAACTCGGTTTCTGTAGTTTCCTTAATTTATTGCCTTCCTTTAAGTTAAAATTAATTTGGAAAAATTTTGTCACTGTTTACTATTTTTCATTCCCATTTTAATTTCGGCCAGCAAGTTATTTCCTTGTTTGCTAGCATTTTTGACTTTTAAAATACCAAAAAAATTAGGAAAATCTAGAAAACCTACACAAAAACATTAGAAAAATACAAAAAGACAAAAAATACTTTATTTCTTGATTTTTCATCATTTTTACCCATTTTTATAAATACTCTATTCCTCTCTCTCTCTCTTATATTGTTTATATCTTCTAATTAAAGAAAAAGAAAATATAAAATATAAAAAGAAAATATAAAATCAGTAAATTTAAAATCAAAATACAAAAATATAAAATCAAAAATTAAATAAAAAATATAAAATTAAAAACCCACAAAAAATAGCATAGATAGACAAATATATCACATTCACACTTTTGAGCAATTTTGTCTCGTTCTACCTGTCTGCTCCTTGTGTTCGACCTCTACACATACTTGCACCTATACACATCTTGTTGTAGAGTTATAATAAATTTTAACTTCGCACATTTACTTTCATTGCTTGATTTATCTGTTGTGGGTTAATTGTTGTTTTAATCCAGGATTCGTGCAGTCGCCACATCGACTTTGTCTCCGCCTTGTGTGAGACATATTTAGACCGCCGATTTTTGGGTTAAACAATTACTGACTATGATAATCATTATAAATAGTTTTTTTAATATACGATATTGTATAATGGATTACAAAAAAAATTATCGATCCCATATGTTTCGAACTACGTACCTTAGAAACCTTTCTTTGGTTCCTGTACAACTCGATTCATGCATATAACCTAAATCACATAATAGCTTCTGAGCCAAATGTCTTATATGGAGTCTGTTGAAAGTTACAACCTTATCAACTTTTTGGGAACGATTTATCTCTACATGAATATTTAGGTTTATATACCACATGTATTTAGCAATGCATTTTTTATTAACAATATAGATGACAATTGAATACCATCCATGAAATTTATATATATGTGATGTGCAATGACAAATAATGGCTATTCAAGATAGAATATTGTTAACATATGAAAATTTAAGTTGTTGGCACCGACTCGAACTAAGGGGTCTTAAGGGCCTAAAGGGCCAACGCCTTCCGGGGGCGTGAGGCAAAAGATAAGTCCTCTACATTTGTAGCTACACTGTCATGTTATGTATTGATATGAACCGCTTGTGCTGGCGGTAAGCCATCAAAGCCATCAAAGTCGCCTAAGAAGTAACAATCAATACCACTCTAAATATGAAAAATGTTATGGGCATATGTGCAATATATGATAATATTATGTGCATATATGCAATTATGTTGCTGTTATTGACTTATGTGTAAGTTCCGTTAAAGTTAAGTGCAATATGAAACTTATATTAATGTTATGGACATATATGCAATTTATGTTAATGGTATGTGCATAATTACCATTTATGTTAATTTTAAGGGTACATGTGCAATTATGTTATTGTAAAGTGCATATGTGCATTTTATATGAACATTATGGACATACATGCGAATATGATAAAATTTACAGGTATATGTGCAAATATGTTATGTTATTCATGGTTATGAAAGAAATTGAGTTATATGCATTTCAACAAGTTGAGAATGGCTTTCGTGACTTGTTCTCTACGCTAGCCGGCTTGACCATAACTCGGCACATATTGAGCGTTATGCTCATAACATGTTTTGTTAAATTTTTTTCAGGAGTACGCGAGGATTAGACCATTAGGGGTTTAAGGGAGACGACACAGTCTTCAAGAAGTAGGATTGGTATGGAACTATTGCGGGTTTGCTTTGGAAGGACGTCTTTTATGCCCACTAGAATAAAGAAATCGAGAATACGATTTCATCTAGTTTATTACCTTTTCTTTAATTAAGGAACTCTTGGAATTGTGACCTTATTATGATTATGGAAAAGTTTTTTTAGTTGGTTCTTTACTACTCTTTTATGCCATGTTTGATGCTATGTGTAACGTTCCCGAGATGTCTGCCGAGTTTCTCGCTTCCGCAACATTCTCGGACGATCGGGTTCGTTACACTTATGATTAGCACATGAGTGTGAATATTAGTCCATTCATGGCTCTTTGGGCTAGTGGGAGATTATTGCACATGCGAGCTCACAGCGAGACATTTATGTAATAAATATTATTGCAAATCATTTCATGATCTAAAATAAAGAATCACTAATTTGCATAATATATCCCTTAGTATAATTAGGATAATGTACCATGCCCATCTTAATTATTATACAATTATTAATTCAAATGTTGAATCATAGAAGCTGATGCTTGGACGATATCTAAAGAGTTAGATTGAGGACTCATCAAACACCATCAAATGATTTTTGAGAAAGGATCTCCAGCTTGAGAAGAATATGACAATCCTTCTCTGAAGGCAGATATCTGATAGACCTTTGATACAGGTCCTCTGCATATGAATAGAGATTCAGATGTGTTACATAAGTTTGGTTAAAGAGTTGACTTAATGAGATCGAATACTAAGACTTATGTCGTATACTGCCATATTATAGGCACACATCCTCTAACTAGAGACATATGTACTACTATATGTCCGGTTATGTAGATTAGGCAGACCATTAGGTTGATTCCTTAGCCAAGGTCTATACACCTATAAGATGGTGTACATACGAGGATACATGAGTAGTACGATCTCTTAAAGGGATCATACATGTTCATTACTGAACTTTAAGACATGAGCTGACTCATGAGATATTGGGACCAAATTCCATGCATTGTTGTCTTACTTTGGAAGCTTGACATGATTTAGAGGTATGATATATGTTTTTGGAAATCATGTGAATGATACCAACTCAAAATGATCAAATGAGAAACCTAATGATAAAATCCTAAAGAAGACAATTCTAGTATGATCTAAAACTTTGGATTTATTTTAGGACTTCCAGTATGCAAGATGTACGGGTATTGGGAATAATCAATGGTAGTGTGATCATAAATGAATAATTGTGAAACTTCCATTCCGAGGGAGCGATGAAACATGTTTGGATTTCGGTGAGCCCACTCAATAAATTACTAATTTATCTTAGTAGAAATACTGGACAATGATTTGAATATGATTCAAATGTAATGAGAAAATTAGATTTACAGTTTGATTTAATCAAAAATCTTTTAGAGGTCCCCTAGATTTGAATTTGCGATAAGATCTCAATATCCAAGTCACTATACATTGAATGTATAATAGCCATGTCCTTATCTCCAAGTATCTGCGAAGAAAGCATATTGTTCTTGAAAGAGTTCGAGAGTAATTTCCTTGTTAGTAATATATCTGAGCATTGTAAAATTAATCATTAAATATGAATTATCATAAATAATGTGAATATAATTCATATTATTTGGACACATGAGAAAAGTTGTTTGAGATAATTAAATATGATTTAATTATCAAAGATATGATTAATGTAGATATCACTATCCACAATAATCATAAATATTATAAATATGATTTATAATATGTTAGAGAGATTTAACTATAAATAGGATTTAAGAATTAAATGTTGATGTAAATTGGATTCATATTGTTTAATTAATTATAAATGCAATTTATATTTTATATTGGGCAGCTGAATCTGATTCATAATTGTTAATTGTTTATATGCAATTATTACAAATAATTTGCAAATTATTTGATGATATTTTTGTAGATAAGTAATTCAATGAGTAAAGATTTAATGTAATAAGATTAAATTAGATGGTGATTGGAGAGAATTTATTCTCTCTCCAATCCTAACTTGGTATATGGGGAAGGAGGTTAGTTCCTCCTCCCTTACAAGGATGGTTGCTCTCTAATCCTATTTTATTCATGAGAATCTTGTTGATTTGATTGAAATTAAATTTGTTGAATATTATTACATCTTATTTATTTTAATTAATTGTTGTTACAAATTATTGCAACAAAAATAACAACCATTTGATTTGAACAAGGAGTGCATCTCCACCATCCAATATGCTATAAAAGAAATGCCAGACCTAGCCCTTTCTCTTACACCATCAACTCACAAGTTGAAATAAACAACTCTCGGTCTCTCTCTCTCAATATTGTGGCCATCCATTATATTGTTTGTGAGAGCCTTGCCATTGTCACATCACTGTTGTGTTGATGTATCGAATACTCATGGATATTTGCCTTCTTTGGTGCTTCTTGCTCATGAAGAAGGCTACGTATTTCGTGAAACATAATCAGGAGATTCTACGCTCGGATTATCAACTCTGATTGTGGGGTCTACGCTTCTCATCCATGCACTCGCAAATGCATCCTTCATTGGATTGGACTTGAGATGGTAGTTCTCTTCATTTAGAGACACGCGATCGCAAACACTCTCCAAGAGGTAATTATATATCTTGTTTGTGATCTTGATGAAATCATTTGAGAAAGGTTCTCATATCATGTGGTTCATTTCATTTAAAAATTTAAAATTCCGATGCCCATTGCAACTAGTATGACTGGCTGCCCTAGATCGTATTCGATGCGATCTAACGTTTCCGTGATACACTGAGGTTTAAACCCTAACCTTCAGACGGAACTAAGAAATTGATCAAGGAGGAGCCAAGTATACATATATTGACTATGCTAAGAACTAAAAAAAATCATTGACTTTCAAATGAATTTATCTCGACGGAATTATTGCTTTTGAATGAGTTTTTTTCATGTTTCGAAACTTTATTTAACCATATCCAAATCCATTTGCGAGGTTAGATTTTTAAGTAAGGTTATTTTTTTCGACAAGCATACAATGTAAACATATCCAAATCCATACCTAAGGCTGAGTTCAATTTAAAGATGAAAACTTTAACAAGTAGGAGATAACAAAAATATTTCTAAAGATTAGGTAGTGTGGAGTAAGACAGAGAGAGAAACAAGCTCAAATCTCGAATTCTATCGCATTATCCTTGAATTTTTTTTCTTGATGTTGATAACTACTTATTTAAAATTTACATCGATAAGGAGGGTATTAGAGGGCTTATTTTTCTATTCGCTTTAGTTGGTGGGATATTATTTAGAGGGATAAGGAGAGATAAATGGTAGTTATTTGTTATTATTTACGATTAAAAAAATGATAACATATATAAATTTATTATGTTAGAGAAATAAAGATAAATAAGTAGTAGTGATTTGTATTTTGACAGCGGAAGAAACCGATGATGCAATGATAGAGAACCGATCCCCATCCATGAGCTCGTCCATCAGCAAACCATTACAATCTATTGAGGGACATCAATTTTTTAGGATAAATCGTCATCAATCATTCTGGTTGTCAAGGCAAAGGAGCTGCGAACATAAATACGTGGCACGTACGTATTCTAGAACGTAATTCCCGTCGAGCACTTGAGATTAAACTAAAATTCACGTCCTCATTTTATTATAAGTTTTTTTGACTTTAGGATTACGTAACGCTAGCCAATGGTTCCCGGTGAACACAAGTCCAAGGACGTAACATAGATAGTCAAGATTCTTAGTTTCATATTAATATGTCCAAGAAAATCCTTAGCTGTTCGAGTGCCCTGAATATCGTTCCCTATAGTAATGATATCATCAACATAAATCCCAATAGCAATTGTACCTCTCTGGAACTTTTGAACAAATAGTGAATGATTTGCAATTGATCTGACGAACCCCTCCTGCCATATCAAGTCTGAAAGCTTGTGAACCATGCTCTTGGACTTTAATAAGTTCATAGATAGCATTATGAAGTCTACAAATCATATGACACTCCCTTGAGTAGCGAACCTTGGTGGCCGCTACATGTAGACTTCATCCTGTAGGCCACCAGAAAATCATGTAATATTTATTTTGTATTACAAATTTCCTGTATAATGTTTCGAGCTTTTTGTTTGCAATGCTTTCGTACTTTCTTTTTACTTTTATTTAGTGCAATTTTTCATGCTTATTTGTGCTAATTTATCTAATTATTTTAAAAGTGGAAATATTATCATCTCTTTCTTAGGTCCAAGTAGACATTAAAAAAGGTCCTGAGTGGTTTGTTACTTTGTTTACCACTTATTTTTTCCTTCTAATTTTGTAATGTAACATCAAATGTCTTCTAAACTACTTTATCCAAAAGTTATCCACATATGTTTACAGGAATAAATGTATATTTTGAGACAGGATATAAGCGAATTACGTTGAGGACGGGTTCTGACTGTTACAAAATTAGTTGTTGACAATATATATGTAATAAAAGTTTTAATAGATATGGAAGTTACGTACTATGACTTAGAACCTCTACAAGATCATTTATGTCCAAAACATGATATATATAAGTAATATAATTATTGTGTTATTCGATCATATACAGGATGTTCCAAATAAATGACCATATTTGTAATCGAAATAAAACCTAGATTAATAACATAATTATTCTATATATAAGGATAATATAGAAACCTCTCGTTATTTTGGAGAAACTTTTGGAGTATAAAATATTATAAACAAATCGAGTATTATCATCATGCTATTCAAGCAAAAAATTCTAAACATAAATTTGTTCATTAGTTATTTTAAAAAAGTTGTAAAACTATGGTTGAGCATAGGTGGAGCTCGGAACCATGTTTGACTTGGCCCGACCCAAACCCATTTTAGGGCATTAGCCAACAGGCTGGGCCTAGATCAGTTTTATTTTTCAAAACTTCGGCCCAAGATCAGGTCCGTCTCAAACATTATAGGCCGGGTTCGAGTCGAGCAACCCCTGTGGGCTCGTTTGGTTGCAGGGTTGGGCAGGGTTGGCTTGGTCCAACCCGGGTTGGCCCTGCAACCAAACAGGGTTCTCCTCCTCACAGTTTATTATTCACAGGGGTACCCCTGCCCAACCCAACCCTGTCCAACCCTGCAACCAAACGGACCCTCAGGGTTGGGCAGGGTTGGATTGGGCTGGGTGAATAGTAATATGTGAGGAGAAAGTACCCTTGTGAATAGTAATCAGGGTTGGGCCAACCCTGCAACCAAACAGGCCCTAGGTATGAATGGGATCTGGAAGGTAAGCCTACTAGGGTGGTTTTCAAATTTTGAACCCTGCTCCAAAACATATATGGGTTTGAATTAATGCCGAAAGTCCGTCCAATTATTAGCGGGTTCGGGTTTGGACTGAGCTACATGGCCAGGTTTCGCTTTGGGTCATTCATGTGGAGACGTTCCTGAAACAACATGCATCAGTACCGTAAATTGGAAGTCCTTTTACGAGTAGGAGTTGAGCCGTATGCTAACAATTTTACGATGTGTTTGGGTTTTATTCGAAATTTCGAAGTCGCCAGATTCTCAGATTTTGTATAATTCCAACAGTTAGGGACTTCCCTCGCGTTGGATGTTTCTTCACGGATTCTGACCCGCTATCATCGGAAGATTTTGTTATGGGTAGCAAATCTAATCCTACTCCTCGTAGGACTCGCAATTGAGACGTTCTATATAAATCAAGACGCCCCAACACCATATGATCCCATCCTCGTTGCTCTCGCTTTCTGTTGCCCCCTCCCCCCGATCTTTCCACCCATCGCCGGAGGACATGGCTTCATCGCCCAGCATCACCAAGAAGTTCACGCTGATCAGCCACGACGGCCACGAGTTCGAGGTGGCCGCCTCAGTTGCCCTCCAGTCACAGGCCATACGGAATTTCGTAGACGGCGAGGATTCCTGCTCGGACAGCGTCATCCCTATACCCGATGTATCCGGTGCAGTGCTTGCCAAGGTCGTGGAGTACTGCAAGAAGCACGTCGCAGCGGACGACGGCGACGCTAAAGACCGCGACACGATCAGGAACTGGGACGCTGAATTCGTCAAGGAATTCGATCTGGACACTCTCCTCAACGTCATAATGGCGGCCAACTACCTCGATATCAAAGGGCTGATGGATCTCACGTGCCAAACCGTTGCGGATATGATAACGGGGACGACACCCGAGGAGACCTTCAACGTCAAGAACGGCTTCACACCGGAAGAACAGGAAGAAGAGATCCGCAAAGAGAATCCGTGGGCGTTTAACTGAACCTGAACTGATCAGGATTTTCATTCTTAGGTTTTCGTATCCATTATTTTATGGGTCGTTTTCAATTTTTTTTATTTTCAATTGCGATGCGCGCCATTTCGTTGTGATGAAAAATCTTATTCCAATAAAGTCATGGCAGTTATCCTTGTATTTTTCGTATTTCAGAGCAATTGTTTCTAATAACATGGTCTGTATCATCATTAGAAGAAAATATTTTTTTGGTACAGTTCATCGTAATGTTATTGCTCCGAAGGTTGCGCTAACATGTCGAAAAACACAGGTTGCAAATAATTGTATTACTAAATATATGTAAATCTATGTGTATTACTAGATATATATATTGTAACATGTCGAAAAACACACGCTTTCAATCTTTTCTAGTGAACAGGGATACAAATATATGTATTACTAAATCTGTGTGCATATCTTAAGCATATAGCAATGTGTGTATAAACAAGTAAAAAAATATATTACAGGGAGAAACAAAATATAATGCGTTTTAGAATAATCTCAATTGTAGAAGGAAAATAAATAGGGCAATTTACAAAAAGGGCCACAATTATAACTCTATTCTCTATTAAGATCTCTCTTTTTGAAACATAACAAAGGGAGCTCGATCTTTTTTCTCATATACTTGCTTTTGTAAGAGCGTGCGATCCTTCTATGTCCACGTTAAAGCATAAAGTTGAATGTTTAGTGATCTTTTAATAACATTTCAGAAATCAAGCCCCTAATTGGAAATTGAGGCATAATTGGGTTTGTTTTCTAATATCTACTCAGATATACATCACATGCTATTTAAATATTTTCAATACAAGATATTTAGTTTAACAAATTATTTTGTTTCTTTTTTCGTATTTGTAGTTTTTAAACTTTGATTAACTAACTATTAATTTTAATTTAACAAAAATATTTATATTGAATTAAAATGTTATGAAAAATTATTATCTATAGGAAAATCAATATCCATCTCTAAAATATTCGTATCTAAATTATGAGTATATGTTTTATCTATATTTAAGGATATGATTAGCGATTGTCAATATCTGCAAGATATATACTACCATATCCGTATTTGAATTTTAAGAAGGATATGGATATGGAATACTACGAGAATTCTTTTGTTCTACTAGTGCACACTTTTGACCACAAGTAATGGGTTTGTGATCACATTAACCAATGCGAGCACTTTCCCACAACTGGTGGATGCATAACAAAATGTGCGATCATAAATTTGAGGTGAGTGATTTGGCACCTCGTTGTACAATCACATTGTGGTCGCATGTTCTGCGAAACAAAACGAAGCCATAATAGAACCTCATTTCTACTCTTTTCCTTTCATCTGTTCGTGCATGCCCTTACTCCTCACCCTAGCTCCTCAATCTACATCAGACCTCCTCCCTCTGATACCATCTCCTCCTCACTCCACCCCAACCTTCCCTCTCCTCCTCTCTCCGCCATCTCATCCTCTCCTGCAACCTCATCCTCTGCCCTTGTGGAGAAGAGGAACCTTCACCCTTGTAGAGAAGCTCTTCCTTCATCATCTCTGACCACCTACAAGTGTCTTCCTAGTCTCTTCCTATTGTTCCTTTAAATTTTCTCATATAATAGTTTAAGTTTTGTTTTAGTTTGAGTATATATGTTATTTTTAAATACATTGTAGATGTTTGTTTAAATACTTAAGAGATATTATTCTTATCGGATGGTGAATTAATTAGAATTTAAAATGTGTTTGTCTGCAATATGTGATGTTGTTGTTATATGTGAATAAGGAATGCAATCAAGCTGTGCATGTGTGTTATATGTGAGTATTTGTGTGTGTAAATTAATGCAGATAATATTTTGAATGTTTATGTGCTTGATACGCTAGTTGTTGTTTGCTGTCAATACCTAATATAATTTCATTTGTGATGTAATCACTAGTTTAACTGTAAACAATTGTCTACTATGTGTTTGTTAAATAGGCCAACATGTAGAATGCATTTGAGGGTATTGCATGAAATCGCACAAAATCCAATTCACGCACGTATATCCTTCCACACTAGGTTAAGTGCAGCATTGCACAATGGGGGCTGTGTTTGTTAAATAGGCCAATGGGGGGCGTGTGCAACATATTTTGTGGAATGATGGCTCCATCATGTGTTTTATTTTTTTATTTTTTTTTTACAACTACCATGGATCCCCTCACGTTATCATGTGACTCTTGATGTTTGTTTTGTAGGTACAATTGGCTCATATCTAAACTATTCTTAGGTGTTGTTACATATGAGCGGTGTTGCTCACTCGTATAGAATTCTGTATCGTATAAATTTCCCAAGATAATTCAACAACCTAATATATGCAATAAAAAAGAGAAAATAAATCATTAACACTTGATCATGGGTAAATATGTATGTATATATGTGGTATGCATGTGGATATGTTTGTAAGTGCACGAGGTATATGTGTATACATGTATTAATGTAAGTGTATATGAGAATAGCTATGCAAGAGGTCGATGGCCATGGAAGCAAGTATATGGCTATGAATGGTAGTATGTATAATTATGCAAGAGGTTGGTGGCTTATATATATTTGGATGTGCATATATAGGTATCTTAGTGGATGGAGGTATGTAGGTGGATGGTTATTATGTATATGACCAAGGATCTGATTCCTCAGGGTAAAAAAGAAATGGCATGCAAAAGATCAACAGGATAAACAAGAGCAAAAAGTGCTATCCACCCTTTGGTCTGGTATTTAGTACAACCGGAGAGTTTTTTTTCACTAGTAGGATTCGAACCTTGATTCTTTAAAGTGGGAGCCACTACTTCTACCACCAGACCATTAGAGGGGTTCTACAACCGAAGAGTTACCCAAAGGTATTTTGGCATTATTCCTATTTAAAAAACCCTGTGATTTTCCCTTCTTTATATTCTATTCTAATACATTAGTTTTGTTTTTCTCGAATTTTATTATATTTTCTTTTTACCAAAATCATCGATATATATAGAAATTAAAAACATCAATATATATATATATATTTCATTTATATTTTAATGCATTTTTATCATATTAATTATATGTAGTGTATCATTTATCTCTTCATTTTCCTTTTTCATTTATGTGGGTACGCATGTGTGTGTGTTGTGTGGTGTGTGTGTGTGTGTGCGTGTGCGTATGCTTGTATGTGTGTGTGCGTGTGTTAAATCCTTTCTTCCGTTATTCTTTAATGTTATTAAAAATTATTAAATTTTGTAAAAATAAAAAATCATAAAAATTTAAAAAAATTATTTACATATTTTAAGTTATTTGCTTCCTCTTTTCTCTCCATATATTGATATTATAATAAGGGATTTGATATTAGAACGATATTATCAGTACTTTTAGTACTACCGACATCTTTTCTATGATCAATACTCAATATTGTTACTTGCCAAGATATAAGTATTCGTTAGCATAGTCCCTTATTCTTAGCTGCAAAAGGGATAGAACACAAGTTTGTCCCTACACCAAAAACATCTTGTGGCGACTAACTCTCGTCACAGAAATTTTAACCTATGATAGTGGAATCGGGAATTAACATTGTCAATACCTATTGTCAAAAACTCGATGGCCATAGTTTTATTCAACTGATGAAAATATGTTGCCACAAACTTGTGGTAAGAGTTTACTTTAGTACGATGTGTACCGATAATTTAGTGTCAATGTTTAGACGACAGAATTTTTGTTGGCAAAAAGATTTGATTGCTAGAGAATTCTGTTATAGCTATAACGTAGTTGTCGCATAAGTGTCTTACTGTAGTTTGTTCATGATGCTACTTATTATCTACGACCTGAGATAATGCACTCTGCAGTTATTCTTATCTTAATCTTTTGCCCGTTCTTGTTCAAATAATATGATAATTACTACTGCATCATATAAGATTTTTAGAAAACATGGTTTCCATGTAAATAGTTCCTTTCGTTCGAATATCATGATATTAGAAATCCTCATGCATGAGTCGTGCCAGTATCTCTGCTAGATGATTTAAGTCCATCAATGACTCGTTACCATATTAAAAAAATCTGTAATTTACTAATCATCGTATAGAAAACTGATGCCCAGAAAGCTTTCTTACATGCAACAGAACCAATACGCAAACAGTACTCAAAAGAAGATGAAGAAACACACTCGGGAAGATCACTCCAAAGGTAATTTAATCTTCAAAATCTGGAATTACGACACCAAAATCAATCAGCTTGGATCTGATGGGCTCCCACAATATCCTCAACCTGTTCATCATGTCCTGAAACTCGAATATCTGAGCTTGTTGGTTCGACTCTGTCCACTCCGTTACCTTCTCAATGGTGTCTTCAAGGGATCGCCTTGATGACTTCTGGTTGATAATTGACCAGACATCATATTCGTCGATAGAATCCTTAATCCATGATAAGTAGCTCTCCAGTTTATTTCGAGCCGCAATTTCCTTCATCCTCCGTTCATCCTCCCTTTTATAGTTCTCCGCATCCTGCACCATTCGTTCGATGGCGTCCTTGCTTAGCCTCCCTGCATCGTTAGTGATTGTGATCTGCACCATTTATCTCGAGTCCGAGTCCTTAGCAGACACATTCAAGATTCCGCTCTCGTCGATCTTGAATGAAACTTCGACTTTGATGGCACCTTTACGAGCCATCCTTAGATTACGCAGGTGAAATTCTCCGAGAATGTTGTTGTCCTTGGTCAGAAGTCTCTCGCCCTCGCAGACTTGGATTCGTATAGTGCTCATGTTATCCTCCGGAGTTGTGTATAATTGGGTCTTCTCACATGGCCTGGGAGTGTTCCTTGGGATCAAAACATATTGATGAGGGCGACTCTCTTCCCTGTTCTATCCATTTCTTTGTTCTTCTGACAATAAGCTATGGCGGCAGCTGTGGGCTCGTCGATAATCTGCAAGACAGTGAGACCGGCAATTGTCGCTGCAGCTTTGGTCTCTTGTCGTTGGGAGTCTGTGAAGTAAGCGGGTACCGTTACCACTGCTTTTCTCACTTCACGGTCGAGGTACCTCTCCGCTGTCTCCTTCATCTTGCTGAGAACCATGGAGGAGATCTCCTCCGGAAAGATATGATTCTGTTCATTCATGTAGTTGACTACTATGGTAGGCTTGTCATCAACTCCAGCGATGACCTTGAATGGCCAAAGCTTTGCGTCGCTTTGTACGCTTTCTTCACAGTACCGCCTACCGATCAGGCGCTTTGCATCTTGAAGAACGGAGCAGGAGCAAAACCGAATTATGAGTATATAACTTTGAGCCAACAGCACGATTGAAATATTGATTATCGTTAGTAGGGATGAAAACGAATGTGAATATATTCGCATCAATCCGTTATCGTATTCGTTTTATACATATTTTGACATTTGCACTTGTATTTGTTTTAAAATATATGCGGATATGGATATCACTTTGATATTCGTTAATATTCGCATTTGTATTCGTATATTCGTTTTTGTACATAAATATATTGATTGATTTATTTATAAATATGGTAACAATATTTTATGATTGCATGCAGCATTGTTGATATAATTGTTATGAAATTACTATATTTACACTACAAGAAAAATGAGTTGTGGCCACGGAATGTGGCTATAGAAAATTGTGGCCACGATAATTCCGTGACCACTAGTTTCTCGTAGTCACAATCTGTGGCCAAAGTCTTCATATAAGAGTTGTGGCCACAATAAGTTCCATGGCCACTTCTAGTGGCCACGACATGTCCGTGGCTAGAGAACTCTCGCGACGAGACTTGTAGCTATGGCTACTGGTCACGACGTGTCGTGGCCAGAGCTCAATTCTGTGGCCACAAACCCCATATCTGTGGCGATAGTTCTGTAGTCACAACTTGTTTTCCTTGTAGTGTTGGTATATCTATTTTATGTGTAAACCATCCTAAACATGTATATTTTAGTTAATCTATTAAATTTTTCTATTAATATTTGTATCTGATTCGTATCCGTTTACATCCGTATTCGTTTTTAAGGATATGGTAACACGTTTTTAACATCCGTCAATATTCATCTGCTTTCGTATTCATATTTTAAATTGGATAAGGATATGAAGGTGTAATTATATCTTACCTTTTTAAAAAAAAGGAAAGGGATATATCTTTAGAATAACTAAAATACCAAGTTATATCTTTAAATGCGGATATGAAAATGTATAATCATAATTTCGATACAAATATGGATATTTTACAAATGAATTCGAATTATCATACAGATAATAAAATTTCTTAAGATTTATGTTCAATGTCAAAATGACACAAACTACAAATACAATAAAAAAATAATATGTTAAGCTTAACTTTTATAACAAATAATTAAACAATATAATATATATATATGGGTAAATAATAAAAAAAAGAACTCTGGCTATGGCTCAATTCCGATGAAGAGCCTCATTTTTGAAATGATAAAAAGAGTGTACAAAAATTTCAACTTTATTCTTTAACATTGACATAGAAAAGTTACCGAAGATTAGGATAGCATGTAGTTAAGAGAAAAAAAAGATGAACCGTTTATTGTTATGTTTCCAAAATTCCAAAATAAGGCCCAACATGGGAATCGCGATATACACTACAAGAAAAATGAGTTGTGGCCACGGAATGTGGCTACGGAAATTTGCGGCCACGATAATTTCGTGGCCACTAGTTTCTTGTGGTTACAATCTGTGACCAAAGTATTCATAAAATAGTTGTGGTCACGACAAGCTCTGTGGTCACTTGTGGTGGCCATGACATATTCGAGGTTAGAAAACTCTTGCGACGAGACTTGTAGCTACAACTATTGGTCACGACGTGGTGTGACCATAGTCCAATTCCGTGGCCACAAACCCCACATCCGTGAGCATAGTTCTGTGGCCACGATGTGTTTTCCTTGTAGTGATAATTGGAGAATCTTATGTAATTTACTCGATTTATTTTTCTTCCTACATCAAATGACTCTAAAATGCATTAAATTATTTGCAACCTAATAATATTTGCATATTTGTTTATAAACAAATTGATAAAAGTGTTTATGATATAAACACATTCACAAAGTCTTTTAGTGATACAGATATTCGTATATGTATCTGCCAAAAAAATGTAACCATAAATGTATTAGTATCATCCAAAAATTTTGAAAATCATATATCTATACCCATATGAAAAAAATTAAAAATCCCATATTTGTATCAGTATTCATCAAAATAAAAAATGCATACATGTATTCTACTTAAAAAGGATAAGATGACGATAAGACAACGAATAATTTGAATATGCGTTACCATATCTTCTGGTGTCAAAGATATAAAAATGAATATTATTCCTTGTCAAATCATCTTGTGTACTATTATTTAACAACGAATGTCATATTCGTTGTTAAATGTTAATATGATGATCATTTTTCCATTCAATTTTTCATTAAAATTACTTAGCGTTGCTAAATTTAGCAACGATTAAAGGAAATAATCGACGAATAACCGTTGTTATCAGATTTGTTGCAAGGAAAATAACAACGAATATCATTATCCATTACAAATTTAAAGATGTAAGCGACGAATAATATTCATTATTATATATTTAACTATGAAAAATATAGCAACAAATGCTATTCCTTTTAGCTTAGATCAATTTTCACTATACTATTTTCGTGTATTGTTCGTATCCATTTGCATCCCTATTCCTCGTGTAATTGAATTAAAGATTAAAATGAACAAGGATCGCACTGGGAACGGTTCCTCTGTTATACTGCAGTAAGTACTGTAATCGTGAGAGCCATCTGATGGGTATCGGACGGCAAGGACGGATTTAGAGGGAGGCAAGGAGGGGCAAGTGCCTCCCCTAAATTTTGGTGTTACATAATATATGTTTATTTAATTTTTTTCCCTGTGGATTTTAAGGTAAAAATAATCATAATATCCCATAATTATAATGCCTTATTTGGATTTTTTGAGGGTAAATCTCAGATATGCTCCCCTCATTTCCTTTGAAAAAGTTCAATAAATTTTACCAATAGATAATATGCCTCTTATCATAAAATTTATACCCAAAAATAAAACATTTTACTTCAAATCAATATATATTGGATAATTTCTTCAACTGAACAACATTGGATAATTTCTTCAACTGAACAACTTACAATAGATCCCTGCCCTAATCTTATGGGTTATCCATTTTGTAGAATTGAACTATAGAATTAATCGATCTTTCATCCATTTTCATTTTCACTTATACAGATAGGAGGTTTAATTCGCAATCTATAAAAAATATTTTTTAAAAAGATCATTTATTGTCAAGACTCATATATTATTCGTTGGTCCTATTTATTATCAAGTAAAGTGGTCAAATGCATATATATTCTTGATCGACATATTTTTCTTCATAGACATTAATATTTCTTGTTATTGGTAAAAAAGTATAGAATATGGTGTTTTATATTTTGATTTGATACAGATTCGGAACAAGTGTAGTTTATGTTGTAAATAATCAAAATTCATATACCGATCGAATTTAAAATAATTAAAATACTTGAATATAACTTATTTTTAAAAAAGGTATAACTATCGTTGACAATAAATCCCAATATTATGGACCATATACGATACCAATTTATATAAAATTGAATAAAAAGATATAGTTGATTAAAAAATAAGTTCGAAATTGACTATTATCATATAATGAATAAGTTCAAAATTGATGAAAAATATATGTGAAAACTATAGATGTAATTTGTCCCTTATAATTTGTTCTTAACAATTATTGTTATATAATGAATATGATTGTACTGTAATTGATAGATATTTTTTAAGACCCCATGCCCCCTCCTCAAAAATGTTCTGGCTCCGTCCCTATCGGACGCCCCTCGTAAGGTGTCGGGAATAGTCGCCCCCTATGAGAGTCGTCCGATCCCCATCAGATGGCCTGCTGCACTAAGGCAGAGGATTCTGATTGCCACGCTGGTAGGGCGGGTGCAGAAAGAGGAAAGAACTTGAAAATGAAGAGTTAGCTCTCCCTCAAACCCTACCGTTAAATATTAGATAGATATATACAACTCCGTCTATTTTTATCGCGTGCTTATGAATATACTATTTCAGTGTTTGGAATAGAAGTTACCGAAGACAGTGTTCGTAGGATTCAATGGAGCTTGGCTCACAGCAGCTTCACCGACGTGGCGATCCGAATCGGTGAAGGCGACGACAGAAGGGGTAGTCCTGTTCCCTTGATCATTCTCTATGATCTCCACCTTGCCGTGTTGCCACACCCCAACGCGGGTTCCTCCTCTCTTGACATCGATCCACTGTGCGATGATTATCTTCTCTCGACAGCGGAGAAGCTGATGGCAATGGGGGGAGAGGATGATCGAGGGAAGACTTTAGGGATGGATCGGCTTCCTCGGCCAAGACGTGCAGCTCAGAACCCTAAATAGTAGAGGGTAATTTACGCGCACAGTCCTCCAAAATTTAAATCCACTCCAATGTGGTTCTCGAACTTTAATTTAATAGCAAACCAAGTTAGTCTCCCATCTTGCCTGGATATCAACTGACCCATAATTGCCTGGACTAGGGGTATAAACGAGTCGAATCTGAGTGAACCAACTCAGGCTTGGTTCGGCTCGTTCAACATACTTTAATGCTCGGGTTCAGTTCGGTGGGTAAGGCTCGTTTAGCATACTTTAATAGCATACTTTAACTGAGCCCAAACTCGTGTTCAGGTTCGATTTATTTATTTTCTAATCGAATCTGAATCAAACTTTTAACGAGTCGAATCTGAGCGAATGGTGAACCTGAAAATTTTGTGATAGCCCTAGTCTGGATAAACCGCAAAAAAATCAACGTTTACCCAAGTTAAATCGCCAACATGGTATGTAATTTTTACATCTTAATTAAAGCTATGATGGCTAAAGAGGAAACCCCATTGCTTCCTTTTATAAGGTCAGCTCGGAGATAATTGCTTTTCCAAGCCTGGACTATACTGGTTTTGGGATTATATTTTAGATATTTCTTTGTAAATTATATGATGTTGGCATCTTTAGACCTTATTTCAAATACATATTATATTGTCATAATACTCTTGTTCTTGTCTATTTAAGTTTGACTTAATTATAATTTATTTGGATTTTATATTTGCTTTATTTAGACCTATACGACTGTTAGAGGGTGGTTAGAGATTTAAAATCTCACCTTCTTAATGCTATGTTGTATACGTTTTAATTCCTCCTTGCAATTTCATCATCCATTTGATTAATTTCACAACCCGTTGCAAGTTTAATTTCGGATGGCAAAACGTTGCAAGTTTCTTGACCATTGCAGTCTTTATTGTCCATAAGTTTATAATAATATTCAATGGATTTTATTCTCACATCTTTATAATATTTGAGCCGTTGTGCTTCATCGTTTGATTTCCAACATTTTTTTTTAATTACGTGTAGTCACTGTGCAGTCATTATCTGATGTAGTCGTTACGGAATTCTCTTTATATAAGGCTGCATTTTATTGAGAATGATACACGCACATCATTTCTATCTCCCTTCTCTCTTCTTTCTTTGAGTGAGTCTAGTCCGAAGGAAGGATCTTTGTTGCTCAATCGATCTTGACGTCGTCAAGTGCACGCCCGTCGAGATCTCGCCGTTGTATCCTGGAGGATAGTCGTACCGGTACCGGTTGCACCGTCGGAATTTCCGTGGGAGGTACGAATCTATTATTAAGGACAGTGCATCTTGCACGCCTCGGCTAGTTGGTTCGTCTCGTCGTATTAGCTCCGGTATTATTTTTCTAACCCTCCTATTATTTTACATACAATCTTAAGAATAGATATGGAGGGCGCTGTTATGCTTGCTTCAAAATCTCTTCTTCCCGATGTATCTAAAATTGAGCAGTTTTCCGGTTCCCGCTATAAACGTTGGCAAGAAAAAGTTTTTACTTTGCTAGAGCTAAATAATGTGGCTTATGTCCTTAGCACACCTAAACCAAAAAATGATTTTTCTGCATGGGAAAATGCTAATAAAGTTTGTAGACATACTATCTTGAGCACTCTTTCAAATGAACTTTTTGATGTCTATTATGCATCTAAATTAGCATCTGAGATTTGGGAAAGTCTACGGAAGAAATATATTTTAGAAGATGCAGGAAATCAAAAATTTGCAATAGGCAATTTCCTAAACTTCAAAATGACAGAAGACAAGGATATTACATCACAAATCCATCAATTTCATGTTTTAGTTGATGACCTAAAAAGTGAAAAAATAAAATTGCCTGACTCTTTTCTAGCCGGATGCCAAATTGAAAAATTACCTGAAATTGGAAAGAATATAAAAATAATTTGAAACATAAAAGAAAGACCATGAGCCTCGATGATGTTATTATCCAGATTAGGATTGAAGAACAAAGCAAGATTAGGGGAAAATCGGAAAAGGCTAAAGAAATGGTAGCTAAAGCTAATGTGGTGGAGAGCAACTCAAACAAAACTTTCAAGCCCCGAATCAAGAATAGTAGAAATAATCAAAAGGGAGGTGGAAAGTTTGTCCAGAAAAAAAGCCACAATCCAACTTTTAAAAGAAAAATTGCAAATTGTTTCGTTTGTGGGAAACCGGGTCATAAAGCTGCTCAATGTAGATACAGAAAATCGGGTGATCAACCAAAAGCAAATATCGTGACTGAAGCTGAAATTGTTGCTGCGGTGGTGAGTGAAGCAAACTTGGTGGCACATGGAAAGGAATGGGTGGTTGACTCTGGCGCCACGCGTCACATATGTGGTGATAGGAATGTATATAGAAAGTCCACCAGTTATATTGAAATGATTTTTTAAGCGTAAACGTAGTTGTATTATGAATATACTCTCCTAAAATTTTATGAAATGCCTTTATTTTCTTCTGTAGTTACACGTAACGCTTATAAAGAGATAATCTAATCTTAACTTATTCTATGTTCTGTGGAAAAATTCCAATAATTATTTTAAACGATGACTTTTGTTCATACGTATTCTTTTGTTTATATAAATGTATATTAGAAAATGGATTTATATAAGCAAATAATCTAAATATTCAGTGTGATATCTTCTAATTCAAAATTCAAAATATATAATAACGCAAAGAATCGTTGTAAATAATGATATTTTCATTAACTTATAGGGTTAATTTTTTTTATTTATCGATGTTGAAATTAATAACAATTATAAGAAAATCTTCATAGGTAATTATTATTATATGCTTCATTGCTATAAAGAGAGGAAACATGGTATTCGTTGTAAATTTTAAAAATAAAATAATGAATAATATTTTTTATTAGAGAAAAGGAAGCCTACTTCTTGAAGTAGACTTTATCTGCTCCATGCTTATTTTTCACTATTTTTTATTTTTTGGAAAATATTACCATATATTTTTTCACTATATCCCTCTAATATGTCAATTAAATTTCATTAGAAATAGAGACTCATTACCCTTCACCTAAAACAAATAATTTTAACGATCTTATTTTGTTGTAATTGACATGTTCTGAATGGAAGGCATATAAGTTTATGTTTCTAAAGAAATTGAATTGAAATAGAAATATAGTTATGAAAATACATAGTGATGTTTTTCAAATAATTTAAAAGTGACTAAAAATATGTATGTAGTAGGTAAAGTTACCTACTTCATGAAGTAATCTCTCTTTTCTCGTTTTATTACATATGTATAAGTACGGTAACAGATATTAAACTATTGGTTGCCTTTATTCAATTTGTTCGACTTTCGTTTGGTTGTAAGGTTGGGCAGGGTTAGGAGGGTTGGGCAGAGTTAGATTGGGTTGGGTACTGTTCACAGGGATATCCCATCCTCACAGTTTACTATTCATCCAGCCCAACCCTGCCCAACTGTGCAACCAAACCAAACCATAAAATTAAATGTTTCGGATACCCTCGCCAGCAATCCGATGTTAAATTAAATAAAAACAGTATATTGCGTGATTACATTTCACTCTGTAGTTTACATAGCGCAAGTTTCTACAAGAAATTTTATTTATATCTTTCGCTGTCAACGTCAACTTGAATCTAACCAAGGCTAACGTTAATAATAACGTCCTTGAATAAAAATTTAAGCCAATTTGATAATATTGCAAAAGTTATTATATATCGACATTTTATTAGTTAATGCTTAGATAGGTCCGTAAGAGGCGGATTGTCTGTTGTGGTGATGTCCCTCCTGTGATGGCGTGAGTCATTCGATCTTGATCGAGCGGTTCACAAGATCGAGCGGTTCATATGATTTTGCATAGTACGAGTCAACAAAAAGTGCAAAATCGTTCGAACCGCTCGATCGTGATCGAGCGACGTACACGATTAATGCAGAATCTGCTGCATTTCGACCTCCAACAGACTCATCTCTAAGGTCCGTATACTTTCTAAAGCCAGGAGGATATTCACCTTCCTCTTTACTGCCAATGTAAAATAGCTTTTGTTTGTCATCTCACATCTCTGATTCTCCTCCTTTTAGTTTATCTCCTCGGGACCTTTCTACTTCTCCTCAACTCTCCTCTCGCTCCAAATCAAGCCTTGAAACATGTAGATCGAGTCCATATGACCTCGTGGTCAAAGAACGTCGCTGACGGTTTCGGAGCCGGTGGTTCCAGCAAGCTCGAGTCTTGCGGGAGTTCATTAGGGCATGGGTGGGGCAAGGACAAACTAGTGCGAGGCATTCACGCCCTATAAAAACACCTCCTCTGGGGGTATTGACACACGCTCTTCCTCACACTACGGAGCCTTTTCCCATCTCTCCATATATATCTCTCTCGTTCTCTCGCAGACGACGAAGGGCATACCTGAGATAGACTCAAGACTGGTATCAGAGCTACGTTCCCCGATCGTCGTCGCCTACGCATGATCGCTAGTGCCGCAAGCCTCTGTCGTTGCCGCCGCAAGACTCTGCCGCAGGCTTCCGTCGTTTTTGTCTTCGTTGATGTTCTCCCCACGAATACAAAACCCTAAGAGATCGGATCAACCAAAAAATGACAAGCAAGACAATTGCCACTGAGGTGGGGAAAATCGAGTACCTTAACGATACTAATTACGAATTATGGAGTAGAAAGATCTATTATGGCATGTTGCACGATAGTATACACTCCATCATAGATAAATCCGGTCCAACCTTATCTAAGAATCCAACTATGGAGGAAATTAGATCCCGCGAACAGTGGGAGAAAATAGATAATAGGACTAGGAGCTTTATGCTGACACACATGGATCTGAACCTGATTCCGGTTTTTGAGACAAGCGAATCAGCTTACGTGCTGTGAACCGCGGTTAAGGAGAAATATCACTCCAAATCCGAAGTGAGCGTCCAGCTTCTTCTACACAAGTACAACTCGTGTAGAATGAAAGAATCTGAAAGCTCCTCGAGCACGTGAATAAGATGATCGTGATGGCCAAGAATCTTGCGGCTGTTGATTGCGCAATTCCGGAGAGGATGCAGATCGTAGCCATACTGGGAAGTCTCCCTCTGTCATTTGATGTGGTTGTCACATCTCTAAGGATGAATGGCAATATTAAGTCCGTGACAGACCTACCTACACAGCTGGCAATTGAGTAGGACCTCTCTAAACAAAGATCGAAAGCTAAGATCTTTGAGGTCGAGGAAGAAGAAGAAGCAAATGCCGTGCACGCGAAGAAAAGGTTAGGCCCCTCGAAGCAAATTTCAAGGGAAAGAATGGGAAATACACACGTGGTTCTTGTTACAGTTGTGGAAAATATTGACATTTCAAGATCAATTGCCCCAACAAGAAGAAGCCAGGAAATTCTAAAGTGCATGAAAATAAAGTTAAAAAGAAAATGAAATCCGCGGTTGTCGTGGAATGCAACTCCGTCATCACGGACAGTAATGGATGGTGGATCGACTCTGGAGCAACCAGACACATCGCCAAGACGAAGGAAGACCTGGTGGACTTCATGGAGCCGAGCAAATGCAAAAAGATGATCTTTATGGGCAACAACACCTATCTGGACGTAGAAGGTGTTGGGACATACAGACTTGACCTAGGGATAGCATTATGGTACTGAATGATGTACTGTATGCTTCAGGGATACGTCGGAACCTGATCTATGTCCCAGTGCTGCTCAAGAAGGATTTTGAAGTTCGTTTTTATAATAAGTGTGTTTCTATTGGCAAGAATAAGAAGGTTTATACGATGGGAAAGTTTGTGCCCGAGCATGACCTATTTTGTCTTCCTGTAATAAATTCTAGCGAATCAATGAATGTCTCTTCTGAGTATCCCTTGTGTTGTTTGTCTGATTATGACTTGTGGCACATGCGACAGGGTCACACAGGAAATTCCAAGATGGATCAAATGATTAAGGCAAATTTGTTGTCTAAGATCAAGGGTGCAAGGACATTGCCCTGCGAACAGTGTCTGACCGGTAAAATGACGAGAAGACCATTCTCAACTGGAACTCGGTCAGCAGAGTTACTAGGTTTGATTCATTCAAACATATGTGTACCATTGAGCGTCAGCACACATAAAAATAAGGAATACTTTATAACATTCATTGATGACTACTCGAAGTTATCCTATGTCTATCTCTTAGGAAGAAAATCGGAAGCATTTGAAACATTTAAGAGATATAAGACGAAAATGGAGACAAGATTGGGAAAACCAATCAAGACTCTTAGGACAGATAGAGGTGGGGAATATACCTCAAAAGAGTTTGAGTATTACTGTATTCAGACAGGCATTCGTAAGCAGACTACAATGCCCTATACACCACAACAGAATGGTGTAGCAGAAAGAAAGAATCAAACTTTGATGAATGCAATAAGATGTATGCTTTCACACTCAGGACTCTCCAAGAAATTCTGGGGAGAGGCAGTGTTGACTGAGAACTACATACAGAACAGGATTCCCACCAAGTCCGTAGAATCAACGTCATATGAAATATGGAATGGCAGAAATCCCGAGTTGGGCCATCTCCGGAAATGAGGATGTATTGCACATGTTCTAGTACCGAGTCAGCTTAGGGACAAGCTAGACTTCAGAACATTTAAGTGCAAGTTTATTAGATATAGTGAGATTTCTAAAGGATATAGGTTCTTCCATGAAACTAAAAGTCTGATCGAAAGTCGTGACGCTACTTTTCTTGAAATTCATCAAGAAAAGGAGCATGAAGTAGAGGAATCAGTCCTCTAATTGTCTTACAGGACAATAAAAATGACTTGAGCATTAGACAAGAACTTGAGGATGATATCGAGCATCCAAATGTAGAGAATGAACATATGGAACATGATGATCCTTTAGAAGAAGTGGGTAGACCCACACAACCCACGAGTATAATCGGCAACAAGAGACCCATAACACGGTTTGTGTGGATGGAAGATTACCATTTCTATGGATGCGATGCATCGTGCTACACCGTGGATGAGGATGTCGCGGATTGTACAGATCCTATATCCTTTGATGAAGCTATGGCTTCGTCTGAGTCGGAATCATGGTCGGCTGCCATGAGAGATGAGTTGGACTCAATCGAGCGAAACGGTGTTTAGGAATTATGTGATTTGCCAGAAGGTAGGCAATCCATAGGATGTAAGTGGGTATTCAAGAAAAAGTACCAAGTTGACGGTACTATTGACAAATACAAAGTCAGATTATTTGCCTAGGGTTATACTCAGTAAGATGGAATAGATTTCCAGGAAACCTTCTCTCCAGTGGCTAAGTTTGCATCCATTCGGACGATCTTAGTCGTAGTCGCATATATGAATTTGGAATTATTCCAAATGGATGTGAAGACGGCATTCCTTAATGGAGAATTAAAGGAGGAGATTTATATGTGACAATCTGAGGGATCTCAGGTTGAAGGTCAGGAGAAAAAGGTTTACAAGTTAAGAAAGTCATTATATGGCTTAAAGCATTCTTCACGGCAATGGTATCTCAAATTTCATGAGAAAGTTATTCAATTTGGATTTGTTTTAAATAAATTGGATAATTATGTGTATGTCATGAAGAGTGGGAGCAGGTTTGCAATCATGTCATTGTATGTAGATGACATTCTGCTTGCAGGTAATGACATACAAATGCTCAATGAAATCAAACAGAAATTGAGCAATGAATTTGAGATGTAGGACATGGACGAAGCATCCTATGTTCTTAGAATTCAAATAACAAGAGACAGTGACTCAAGGACATTGAGCCTTAGTCAGGAAAGATATTTACATAGTGTATTAAGGAGATTTGAAATGCAGAACAGTACTCCAACTCCGACACCACTTGTGATGGGAAAGAGACTCAGTAGGAGTCAGTGTCCCGGAAAGGGGTAGAAACCTTTAGATGTACCATATGCACAAGTGGTGGGAAGTTTAATGTATGTAATGATGTGTACTCGATCTGATTTAGCTTATCCAGTAATCTTAGTCAGTAGATATCAAAGCAATCCTGGTCCAGCACATTGGGAAGTTGTAAAGAGGATTCTTCGATATCTGAAAGGGACAGTATATCTAAAGCTTGTACATCAAGAAGAACCACTTGAAGTGGTAGGATACTCCGATACCGATTTCGGAGGGGATGTGGATGATAAAAAATCCACATCGAGTTACATGTTCATGTTTGGTGGTGCAGCCGTTTCTATGGGTAGTAAGAAACAAGGATGTGTATCTCGACATACACAGGAGGTTGAGTACATTGCATGTAGCATGGCCACCACTCATGCTGTGTGGATCAAACGTTTCCTAGATAATCTAAGCCTTGAACTGGTCAAAGGACCAATTGAAATGTATTGTGACAATCAAGCTGCGATAAGCTTGATTAATAGTGGGCTAATAGTTCTAAAGGAAAACACATTGAGATCCAATATCACTATATACAAGATATAGTGGGAAGCAAGAAATCACGATAACTTACATCCATATCAGTGACATGTTGGTTGATTCTCTAACTAAGGGAATAGCAGCAGGAACATACATTAAACATGTTGATTTAATGGGATTCAGGAATGTATGAATCAAGGAAGAGGTTTCATAGATAATAATCCTCACATGATAAATCTCCATGTATATACTACACGAATAGTTGGAGCATATATGTTTTTGACCACTTTGGTCAAGTGGGAGATGTAGAACGAGTCCATATGACCTTGTGGTCAAAGAACGCCGTCGGCGGTTCCGACAAGCCCGAGTCTTGTAGGAGTCCGTTAGGACGTGGGTGGGGCAAGGGTGGACTAGTGCGAGGGCATTCACGCCCTATAAAAACACCTCCTCCGGGAGGGGATTGACACACGCTCTTCCTCGCACTAGGGAGCCCTCTCCCATCTCTCCATCTATATCTCTCTCGTTCTCTCGCAGACAACGAAGGGCGTCCCTGGGATAGACTCAAGAAAACAAAGGAGGATAATGCATGCAAAGGAAAAGAAAATGGAGGTGGAGCGACAAGGAGAGTGACAACATGGATCGATGTTGTTGTCCCAACAAAGGTATAGGTCACGGTGTGGGAGGCACGACATTGATGAGGATTGTGTTGCACATGTTAGTCTCGAGGTTGCTCGATGTTGAGATCAAGGTGGCACTGAGTGAGACATTCGTGGTTGCGGTGGACAGAGGCAGAGCTATACCTACTCCAGGCGGAGAGAAATCTGAGATGAGTGGTGGAAGATGTTATGGAGCATATATTAGCAGGGATATTTCTCTCGTGGATGACGACAGTAAAGATACTTAAAGGTCAACAGCCGGAGAGTAGGCATTGATGGGTTCTTCCTTGGAGACGAAAGGTGGTGCAGTGTTGACTGGAGTGAGGGCATAGAGAATGGCGGTCGAACGCTGGCATTGAGCATTGACATGCCTCCATGGCAAAGCACACCAAGGGGAAGAATTCAATGGGATGTTTGATTTAACGAGGGACATCCCTCATGTTCTGATCGAAGATCTTGCATCAAGAACTATCATTTTATTTTATTTTTTCTTGTGTGTTTTTTTTAGTTTTTACTGGTTGTACTCTTCTGAGATATTTTACATTATCAGTTATAACCTATCTTTTTGAGAATATTAGTTCAACCCTTATCTTTTTCCACAATAATCACCTGTACCATTCGGGTTAATTCATTCCCAATGCAAACAGATATTATCTTAGAAGACAAAAAGTGAATTAGATAAAAGAAAGGATTGAAAGGTCTTCCTCCCTCTCCTCCTCCAACCTCCTCCCCCTCTCTCCTCCGCTCCAACCTCCTCCTCCCACTCTCCCTCCATCGATGTCCCCTCCCCCTCCTCCTCGGCCTAATCGAGATGGAGTGTTGTTTAAATCAATAATTTGTCCACAGAATTGGAAGCTCTCGTAGCGTTGAAGTTAGACCAAGAGTGCGTATTTATACAGCTCCGAACGGTAGAACTGGAGTCTCCACCGACTCTAAAGATATTCTTACATAGAATGCAATGAAGCTCTTCTTCTTTGTTCGATCTGGGCAAATGCGTAGAGCTGGAATCACCACTCGTATCTGCTTCTGCAAGAACCGATTAGGACATAATACGAAACAACATTGTGATGTGCATAAATCTTTATATTTTCTCTATTTATGAGAAGAATGTCGCACCGATTCTATGTTACAAATGTACACCAATACCAGGAAAATTTGGATAAGCTGACGCAACAAATAATATCCATAATCTAACATAATCAAACCAAAATAGATTCTAGCACCAACGCCTTAAGATATAGAATGTGCAACTCCAGCATACGGGTATGCAAAGGGAAAGAAAACTAGATCGTAACACGAACGAAATCAAAATGTGAAACAAAATCAGGAAAAGATTCAGGCATGCACAAATCAGGAGTTCAAACTGTTAGGATTAGAGTCATAATAAGATTAAGATCCCAATGAGGTGAGACTCTTAATCTTAACTGCAGTTGAGTTGTATTCTATGTATAATCCTATTTGGGAATTTGACTATGGGATCGTAACTGAGTTATATATAGAGGGGTTGATGCATTGCCTCTACACCATAGCAAGAGCGAATACCACAAGAGAAAAGAGAGAAAGAGGGGAAGAACAGAGAGAGAGGTGAGAGAGCGAGGGAATAGAGAGAGTTGTACTTGTTTTAATTATAGTGATCTTTCTGCTATGTTGGTCACGAGAGGTGATCGCCCACCATTATATCTATTTGTTCTTTTCTTCACGTGCTTCCGTGATGGTGGGTGATTCCACATCCACATCTATATGGTGGTTCCTATGTTAACAAGTAATATCTGAGAGGAGACAATATCGGTGGGTTGTGTTCCCAACAATTGATATCAAAACCTTTTTAGACTGCAATGAGGGATACAACATGACGGATCAGAACGAGATTCGACATCGACGTGGTGACGTGACACAACAAGTGCACTTTCTTTAGAGGCAGTTAAGAACTAAAGGTTACGGTGAACCATTGAGATCGAGAGCATCCAGAATCCGATTGAAGTGATCCAAGAGTCCAGATAATTGTTTTGCGTACTTTGGACGAGTTAGACAGTTCATATTGATTCTCCTCTAATTTTTCAGATCGTGCAAGGAGACGATAAAAAAGCATATGATGAAATTTTCATGAAGAGGTACATCATTCTCCGTGAAACCCTTCAATGGAAAGAATGACTTCACCTTATGGTAACAATTGGTGAATAACATAGTCACAAGAGAAAGACTTGTGAAAGCTATCCAGGATAAAGAAAAGAAGCCAAAGAAGATGAAAGAGGAAGTGTGGAAGGATATGAGGGATCTCACGAATAGTATAATACAATTGTTCTTGGCAAACAATACTCTTCAGAAGTCATCAGCTTGGAGGATCCAGCGGAGGTTTGGATGAAGCTCGAGAGACGATACAAGTGCAAATCTTTAACAAACTGGCTATTGACAACGAAGAAGCTCTATGGTCTAAAGATGATGATGAGACAAAGCTTGAAGTGCACTTGAATGAATTCAACAAGAATCTGACAGATGTACTCACACTTGAAAAGAAGTATGTGAAAGAAGAATCTCTCTTCAAGGAAGAGGATAAAGCAATCATCTTATTGAGTTTCCTTCCATTTTCCTACGATCATATTGTGACGATGTTACTCTATGACAAGGAGACCATAACATTGGACGAGATAATTGCTTCACTTCTTATGAAGGAGTCTCAAAGGAGGTCGATGGATAAGACAATGAATGATGAAGGTCATATGCTAACAACCGAGGGTAGTTGTTCAAGATCAAGAGAGACAAGATTCAGAGGTCGATCCAAGCCACGAGGATCAATCAAATGCTTCTATTGTGATAAGAAGGGTCACAAAATAACCGATTATCCAAGATGTGAGAAGGATAAATGAAAGAAGAAGATTGGTGATTTTGAATCTGACCAAGAGGATTCCACTGTAGTCTGCGAGGGAGATTTCCTAGCATGCTCTAGGGATATGAAGGCAAATTAAAGAAGGCCTCTGGACTAGTCATGCTCAAATCATATGTGCTCATCCAAGGAACAGTTCAATACATATCAGGCACGTAATGATGGCACAGTCAATATGGGAGGTGGAGAGGTTCGCCATGTTAACGGGATTGGACTAGTAAAATTCTGCATGTTTGATGTAGTAGTACAAATTCTGACAAGTGTCAGACATATTCCTATGGCAAAGATGGATCTGATTTCACTGAAAAAGATCGATTCACGAGGACATCGAATTATCATTGAAGGGAGAGTTCTCAGAGCGAGCAAGGGAGCATGCTCATGTGTGGGATGAGGATGTCGAATATGGTGTATAAGATTAAGGGAAGGGTCGTGACATGTGATAGAGCTCCAGTTATTTTCAGGACGAGCAGTACCATGAGAGAATGATAGGTTATCGGCATCTTTGTTGTAGAAGTGCACAACAAGGAGACGCGTGTGTTTTGATTTACCAAAGGATGTCGGCACAATTTCTAGTCACGAGAGATTTGTGGTGTTGCATCATGAGAAATAATACTGAGTTGTGCGAGTGTCGATATGGGGCACATCGAGGGCACCTAGTGACGGGTACACCACCCAGAGTTGGTGAGATCCTTCTAACGAGACCTGTAGATGACGAGGGTGGCCAGTGCAGAATCAAGATGAAGAGATCATGATGGAATTCAACTCAATGGAGAGAATGTTAGGATTAGACTCATATTGCGATTAGAAATCGTAATGATGTGAGACTCCTAATCCTAATAGTAGTTGAGTTTTATTCTATTTATAGTTATATTGGGAATATGACTGTGGGATTATAACTAGGATATATATAGAGGAGGGTGGAAGTATTAGGTCTACGCTACAGCAAGAGGGAATACCACAAGAGAAAGTAGAGGGAGAGAGAGAAAAGAGAGAGATGTAAGAGAGTGTGGGAAGAGAGAGATGTAAGAGAGTGTGGGAAGAGAGAGATGTAAGAGAGTGTGGGAACCGAGAGGGTGGTACTCATTCTAATTATAGTGATCTTTCTTATCTGATGGTCACGAGAGGTGACCAACCATCGTTATATCTGGATGTTCGTTTTATCACGTGCTTTCGTAGTGGTGGGTGATTCCACATCCGCATCCGTATGGTGGTTCGTTCCTAAGAATTGGTATCTGAGAGGAGACGATACCTGTGGGTTATGTCCCCAACACAAACAATATCAAATCCTTGTCTACTTGAGATAAGATCTGGATAGAATCTCTGATCGGAAAATAAGAATCAAACTTGAAAATGATATCCATTACCCGGTACTAACGGAAACAAAGAACAAGTGTACTCGTGTTTCTGTGACTTTCTTTACACCTCCAGTTGCGATGGAAGGATACATTACTATTTGTAATACCTAACTGAAGAAGGAAAAAAAGAACAAAGAGAAAAAAGGAAGCATACATAAACATAAAAAACATATTATACTAAATTCTACCAAATTGAAAAACTCAAAAAAAAACAGAAAGACTAAAGATTCGAATTATATTTTACCAAATTCAAACTAACCAAATGGAAAACAACAAATGCGCACTTATATATCAGAAGAACATCTTAACCAATATGGAAGCAGAAATACTAATTATTCCAAGTTGTCGAATAACAGCAAATTTTCCCAGTCCCATAAGCACACATGAACCCCACAACTACCAACCAAACAACAATTTTAAAAATCCTGATCAACCATCGAAAAAAGTCAAAACATAAACAAAACCGAAGAAAACAGTACCTATAGCTCGTATCGATCATTACATACTAATTTTTTCAAAAAAAATCCATTCATATCTGTTGTAGCTTAAAAAAATATTCCAACAATAAATACTAAATTTATAAATCTAAAAAACAAATAGCTCAAATCTTCCTGAAAATTTGCAAACAAATATATTAAATCACTGGAAGCACGCAAGAACAAATGAACCTCACAACTATACACAAAAAGAGCACAAAAATATGTCATCTAAGCAAGTCAAGCTTACACATGCACCGATATATGAACCCCAACTCAAATATTAAACCAAAAGAAAAGATTTAACAGAATTAAAGAAAACATACCCGGCAGTTTGCGATGATAGTATCCTACTGTTCTTTGCAGCATAAACTCCAGACCCATCTCTTACAGCCAACAAAAGAATATTAAGAACGAATAAACATAACAGAAATAAACATAGACAGTGAAATAACACCAAGCCAGTAATATCAGTCCGAATTATAAACAAGATTTATCAAGAAACTGGAAGTATGCAGAACACCCAAACCCTATACCTGAAACTACCAACGAATGCAAGCTAACATAAGCATGAGACAACAAGCGAACTCCCAATCAACCATCAAAGAAAGGAGAAGCTCTGGAAAAACAAAGAATACATACATGGTAGCAAGAACAAAGAAAGTGTGAGCGAAGATTTTAGGTGATCCCACTACTCCAAAATGAAGCACCAGAATGCTATCAAAGGATAGATTGACCACCAAGAAAGATGGAGACGATAACCAAAGGAGGAGGAGAAGTGTGGAGAATACTGACGATTGAGAAAGAATGAAACAATAGTAAAGGGATATCCACTTGTCAAAGCGAGAGGGGGTTTCAGAAATTCCAGCTTTAGATATATTCATAGAGCGGTTCGCACAAAATTGGTGTTTTTGTGGGGCCCTTACCATGGGAATTTGTTCGAACAGCTAGATCAACTTCCAGGCATCACCTATTTTAGTTTTCAACTTATGCTGTTCTGTATAACTAAGTACTCTGGTAAGTATGATGATGCTTTTGTATTTGGATTGATGTGCTTGACTCCATCATCCGGTTGAGGCACTTTTTTGGGGATGTTGCCGCCCCTCTGCTTCGTTGGAAGTGAGCGAACAATGGGTTTCCTTTCTATTTCAAACTTTTGGTGTGATGCTGGCTCGACATGATGAATGAAACTCTGAATCGTTTACGAAAAAATGCTTAGGGATCAGAACGTCGATTCTTTCTTCCTCCTTGCTTACAAGCCCATGCATCTCATTTGGTGGACAAACATACATGTAAACACAAAGCCTAACATCCTTACATGGATTTAGCCTACGTCACGACCTCAACAAACCTCACATGCAGGACGAAATGGCCTTTTCTGTACAGGCTGACTCATCCAACCATGCATAAGAGCACAGCCCTCAAATCAAAATCGTCAGTCGGTGTTGCTTAAAATGTAGGAAAGAGTCAAGACTGCTATTATCTAGTGTATAACTGTATATCATCTTGAAAAAAAAGCAAGTTGCTCACCGGCCATAGCCCTAAAGAAGCTGATGCATTCACAAGCAACTTCGGAAGATCCATCATACTAGTTTATTCTAACGGCAAACAGATATAGAAAACTAATCTTATACACTGCAAGGGAGATATAGAAAACTTATGTGCTCTCTCAAAATATGATAAAAAGTTTCAAAAAATCACAAATATCAAAAAGATTGTTTTTTAGTACAATCTAGAAAGAACAGAACAGGCAAATTGAACAAAATATAACTTGTAAGAAGCTTTTTTTACAGAAAGCTTTATCACTATGTAGGCAGAGGCAAGGAGGGATTTTTTACAAGGGTAATATTGCGCATCTGAAGTATGCCAGCTTCAGATGCTATTATACAGTAATATAATGTAAATATAACTATATTTAAAGGTAATATTTGTGAAAACTCACTTCTCAGAGTTTCCCTTAATACAGGCAAAAGTTCCACCAACAAAAGAGAAGGAAAAAAGAGCCAATCAGCAAATCATTAACGTCAGAACAGATACTCAGACGAATCAAACTGTCTAAAAGAGCTAACAGAAGCTAAAGGGTCTAAAAGAACTAACAGTGGCACATTCAGATTTCTTGATAGATTAGCCTAACAACTGATAACTATGTTTACAAAGTTATTCGGAATTTTGTCACAGGAAAAATGATGTATCAATTATATATCTCCTACAGTTCAATTTACATGCATGCTTCCTTATGTTATAAGTAACAATGCTTTCTAGCAGTAAATAAGCATACATTACCAATTTAAAAATACTCACCAAACATCATTCAAATAAAAATCGACTGTAACAGAACATGAAAACCATCTTTCTTAACAAACTGGATACAATACAGGAAGTCAAATCTATTAAAACTAAAAACATGTTTTTTGCATAAAATGAAACACCACAAGGTTCTACCAGTAGACACTAGATAGGTCCAAACCTGATAATATTAAAAGCCAATGGGCAGCAAAATTACTAAAGTCGGGAACAGAAATATGCAAAATTGCAGGACGTTTAAGTAGCCTTTTCTGACTTGGCAGCAGTAGCAGCAGCTTGTCCCCGAAGCCGACCAGTTCTCCTTGCAGCAATGAGACCAACCTTCTGCCCAGGAGGAGCATCCCGACGGACAGTGGAAGCATGACCAATGTGCTGGTGGTTTCCACCTCCATGAGGATGCTCAACAGGGTTCATGGCCACACCACGAACCTTAGGCCAGCAGTTCCTCTTCACACGATACTTGTGGTAAGCATTTCCAGCCTTGAGCATTGGCTTCTCTGTCCTACCACCACCAGCAACCTGACCAATCATACCACGGCACCCACTTGGAACAATCTTTTTTGCACCGGAAGGAAGCTTGATCCTATAAGTAACCAAGAAATTTGTGAGATCACAAGGAATCCAGCCGTTTCCTAATTACAATACCATTTTCTAGAAAACATAACTCTGGAGCATCTTAAAAATAATGCAAAACAACTTGTCAACGGTAAACAACTACCTGATGCAAATATAAGAGAACAAAACTAAATTTCAATCATAAGTAATAACTTCTGCATCTAAAAAAATCTTCAGCTCCTAATTTCAGTTATCTAATCACCACTTCATCTTATACCAGTAATGCTCTCTGCAACTAACGACATGTATCAAATTTCAAAGCAAATACGCAATCCAATCATTTCCCGGTTACCAATCAAATCATCTAGGTAAGTAACAATTTCCAAACCTAACATAAGAGCACCAATTTTATTTTCAATCTTCAGTGACGGCTTACACATAGGAGATTAATTACCAATTACAACAACTACAGATTTATGGAGTGTCCTCTTCCACAATAAAGGTGTCTCGTCTAGTTCGATTTCTCCGGAAAAAACGTCAGCATAAATTAGTCATTTGTCTGAAAAACAATTTCAGACACAATCAAAGAAGCTAACAAAAGAACACCAAATTAATTTGCTACCCTCAATAATGGTCTTAGACTTAGTCCAGATTTCATCAAGAGCACAAAGGTTCCAGTAATTGCATCTCGCATTTAAATTGTTAAATAATTTTATTATTAGAAAGAATCCAGAAATTCGATCTTCTTCATCATCAAAAATTACTTTTATATGCCTAAAAACACGCTCCTAAACTTTTTGAAGTTTATGTAAACATTGTGAGACATAAATATAAACCATTGTTCCATTTCAGCTTGCAATCAATAAAAAGATCAGATCTTTCAACCTTGTAGTGCCATTATCGGGGTTGTGGCTGACGACAACAGCATAATCTCCGGAAGCTCTGGCGAACACGCCGCGGTCACCAACGTGGTGCTCAACGTTGCAGACGACGGCTCCCTCGGGAATGGAACGAAGAGGCAGGACGTTGCCGACCATAAGGTTGGCCTTCTTGCCGCAGTAGACAAACTGACCGGTGTACATGCCTTCAGCCGCGACGAAGAGCTCCTTCTGGTGCTTGTATCGGAAGGGGTGGCGGAAGGTAACGCGGGCGAGGGGAGCGCCGCGGCCGGGGTCGTGGATGATCTCAGTGATGACGCCCTTGAGGTAGCCGTTGCGCTCGCCGAAGTCGAGCGAGCGGAAGCGGGCGGGGCCCTTGCGGTGGTGCGTGTGGGCACGGAAAACGGAGCCCGCACCCTTCCTCTGCGCGCGGATCACACGGCCCATCTCGGCGGAGGATGCGCGGCGGTGTTGGCGATGGAGAAGGGCTGAGAGAGGGAGATGTGGGGCGGAGGATTTCGTGTGAAGTTATATGGCGGCGGCGGGCGAGGAAGAGGGAACATTAGGGTTGGACTTTTACACGATCACTCCCACTATCTTATGAAATTGCACCTAATTACACAATAATTTATAAGGGTTGTTGAGCAAATACAAAGAATGTGGGCTAGATGTAATTTTATACATGATTTTAGAGGGCATTGAATAAAACTTTCTTTTAGCCATTTAGGTTTCTCACAGGAACGATAGAGGAAAATTTTTTGGTGTTGTAACTTCATAAAGTTATAGTCCATGTGCGGTTGACAATATTTTTTTTTGTTCATTGCGCAGATAGACTACCTCACCTAGAGGCGGCTCTAACTAAGCTCAAAATCGTCTCCTGAAGAGATGCCTCTAGCCGAATACTAAATCCTATCGGAACCTTTCCCATTATCTTTGCTTCCTCCTCCCCCAGATCGTGTTCCCCCTATTCTCGTGCTTTTATGTTGCCCCACTAGTGCGATTCCCGAACACTACCCTTCTCTCAAGTTGCAAGATGAGTCCAGGGTTTGTGGCTAGGCCAAGATTTTGAGTATCTTTTTGAAATATATGGTTGGATTTTGGGTTTGAGTTGGGTTTTGGGTTTGGGTTAGTAGTCGTGGATGCCATATCATTACATTCTTCGTTGTCATTTGAGGTAACACATATGGTGTGGTTTTGGCTTATTTGAATTTTTAGGATCTCTGCTGAAGCTATATGTTATTGCCATTACGGTGGGATGACCTTAAGGTTGAAGAAAGATGTATGCTATGGGAGGGGACATATGAAACCAATGGAGATATGACATGATTTAGATTGGTTGACAAAATCAAGGCTTTGGTTCGCATTGACTTTGTCCAAGGTAGATGTGATGCATGTATTTCACAAAATGTCCCGAAATTCTAAAACATAGATTTTAGCTAATGTAGAGAACGATGAAGATGTTAGTGATGTTGTGCAATACGCCTAAGTAATGTGTGAAGCGTACCGACCAATCTTATATGCCATAGTTGCATCGATTACGATATTGTACCATATTGTGGTAATATAGTACCATCATAGGAGGAAATTGTTGTGAGATATGTTGTCCTTAAAGACAAGGATCTACAGCTTGATATATTGATAGAGCCTTCGCCTTAGAATACAGACGATGAGATGGAAAATGAAGATCATGAAGAAAACAATTCGATTAATCAAGATCATCCACATCTCAATTATAATTTATGGCCCATAAATTTCTCAATCAAATTAAAAATTTCTCCTTCTATTAAGGTGTCAGTTTTACTAGGTATTATTCACGAATATTACGGATATCAAGTGAGTCAACGAAGAGTTTGGGATGCAAGGCACAAAGGGTGTTGAGATCATGTATGATGACTGGGTTGGATCGTACAATGAACTTCCCAACCTCTTCAGAGAATTTGAGATTTGCATTCCACAAATAGTGACTGAGATCAAGTCAGAATCAGTTGCATCAGGAAGGGTGTTCTAAAGGACCTTTTGGTCTTTTGGGTCATGCATTTCAGCTTTCAGATAATGCGGACCCATTATCAGTGTCGACGGCAAGCATGTGGATGGCAGGTACAAACAAAAGGTTCTCATTGCATGCTCATGCGATGCGGTAAATCACATTGTTCCTCTCACCTTTGCATATGTGAACGAATAGGATGACCCAAGTTGGGCTATGCAAGGAAAGGATTTGCTTGCACAAATTTCGTGATCGAACTATGCCAATAGGTATATTATATGATTGTGCTCATGGAATCTGTGCTGTCATTCGTCGTCCCGAGGTACAATTTCAACCACCTTACGTGTATTGGTGCTTTTACTTATGCCGTGTTGGGAGCAACTTCTATGACACTATCAAAAAACAAACCTTGAAGAGGATGGTAATGAGGGTTGACAAGGTGTATTCACAATATAAGTGGAACGTATATATGTGTAAACTTAAGGAGTGTGACGAAACGACATGAAATGGTTTGACATGTACGCATATCCAAAAAGAACAATGGACAATTGCATTTGATGGTGGGTGTCGCTTTGGATACACAACGACTAATTTTTCTGAGAGCTATAATGTCGTCAAACATTCCAACATTTTTTTCTCAATTCTCCATCAGGACCATCACCATCATTAGCTTGGTGCTAGAGCCATGCAATTACCGCGAGCTCATCTATAAATATCTTCTCTACTCCTCCACATTAATGTATTCTGTTTTTTAGGTGAAAAGTTTTAATATGTGTTCTCATTGTACCTTATTATATATATTAAAGTAATTGAATGCCAACTATATATGATGATTACAAAGAGTTTTAGAAACAACTATATATAAGATTATATTATAAAAATATTCAAAAACTAAGATCTAAGGAGAAGTACTATGCAATACTTTGCATGTACATATATGAAGAAAAATAATGCATCCATATATGTTCCTCTACCATATCTATATCTATTTTATATACATTTTTGACAAAACGTGTTCTTATCCAATATAAACGGATATGGACAAGAATATCATATATATATATATATATGTTCTAATATATAAATATAATTGTAGATAACTTGTACTATATGTAATAAAATTTTATATTTCTTTCTCATATATATTTATTATTAAATAAGTACATCTAACATATATGTATCATCCAAGCCATCCAATACAAATATAGTTAAGTTAATCTATAAAATATTTTTTACATTAATCCTTTCTGATTTGTAAGTTATTTTATTCGGAACTATTTTTAAGGATATTGCAACATATCTTTCATATCCATCAACATATCTATTCACATCTATATTCATATTTTAAATAGGATCGAGACATGATTATTACCTATATTTGTATCTATTCATTTGGACCTAGAGACAAAAACACATATAAATATATTCGTATCTCATCTGCCACTATATCCGATTTATATAGATTTTGACATCAGTATCTGTATCTGTTTTAAATTGGATATGAATATGAATATTATTTTGATATCACAAACATATGTATATGTATATATGTTTTCATATATAAATATAGTTGTATTTTTTTGTAACAACATATAACAAAATTCGGTACCTTCGTTCTTTCATTACATTCAGTATCATTTTAATGATATTAGCACATTTTTATATTTATATCATGTGTACTCCATTCAGTACATCTATATTTAAGTTGATCCGTTGATTATTTCTAATTTTACTCATATGTGAAATATCCCTTTTATATGTGTTTTATTTTTTAAGGATATAGAAATATAGTTATACTATTCATCAATATCCATATCCTCATCCATATTCATATTTAAAAACAAATAAAGACATTGTAACATCTATATCAGTTCCGCCCGTTTGCATCACTATTTTGAACCATTTGGATGCCTTAATTGTAGAATGCAATTACTCTCTATATACTGAATTTTGTTTATTAATTTAATAATCTTACTTTATATATAAATGTTGAAATTAATTTGCATTTCAAAAATCAATAACTTCCTCTACATACAATATTTTAATGGATATATTTTTCAATACAAAATATATAAAATAAAGGTTTTATTTGAGATTTTGGGGAGCTAAGCATCCACTCGCCTCCTTGTCTCCGTCACTGCCACCAGGGCCTGTCATATGAGAGGATCGTCTGTTGTGCATTCCCCTACTGTAATGTAGGGGATGCGTCAGAAGAGAAAGGGACCCGGATATAGGGCTGATTATCCTCGGGCCCCGCCCCTATCTGGGATGCATCTCCTGCCTTACAGTAAGGGAATGTTGTAGCAGACGACCCAGCCCCTCTGGATCGCAGCTGCTCGAGCTTCTTTACCTCTTACGATGAATTGAGGCGATGATGGCTGGTCCTTGGTAGACTACTACCTTCTGGAGACCATTCCTCTTTCGTATGTAGTTCCAGGTACTTGCTCTCTTCCTCCATATCCCCTAGTTTTCTTGTTATTTTTTCTTCTTTGTGTCTCCATCCTTCTTCTTTTCTCTTCATTTTCTTTCGTCTCAGTGTTCTTCCTATGTTCTTATGGGTAGACCCTTGTTCTTTGTCTTCCTAGTGGTCATCTTCTTCCTCTTTTTCTCGATATCCACCTTCTGACTGTGAGCCAACTCCACCAAGTCCAACCATGTCACACCTTCTTCACATGTCGTTGCTTCCTTCTACGTCTAGCAAAACCCCTCATACACTCTCACCTCATCCATATCTCACGAGGAGCCCCACCCACCATCCCTTTATTCCCAATAGAGTTGCATCATTTACCCTCCAGGTAAGCCTCCTCGTGCTCGAGTAGCTTCTGAACTTCGTAGGTATTGGAGGTCGCTAGAAAAGATCAGATCTGGAGTATGCATTGAGCAGAATCGCCTTGAGCCTCCACCTTTCCGTGCAGACCTACCAGTTATAACCCATAAATCATCGCCATCCATCGGTCCAAGACATCTGCACTTTGATGAATATATGATTCTCATTCTTTATTCTTTTATTTTAGCTTTATCTTTGAGAAAAAAACATCTATAAATATATGTAAATACAATAAATTATCATTGTACATGTCCTTGTTAATATTTCATAATTAGCACGTATTTTCTAAAAAAGAATAAACAAAAAGAAAAAGGAAAAGAAAGAAAGATGTAATTATGAAATAAATACAGACTAGCCTAAACTCTGAGTGAAGGTCAATAATTGACCTGATCAATAAGGAATAAGTAGAGGGACATAGGTGACGAATCACTGAATACGATGTATAATATGCCTTCATTGTGGTACGTGTACTTAGCGAATCAATCAGAACCGCGAGAAGATCTTCGTGAAGAGTGTCTCGGCTTAATTTATATCCCGAGCAAGTCCGGGGTCGAACACAGGGAGGCAAAGGAACAATGTCAGGATAATTCAGAATAATTAGATCTAGGTTTTCAAATGGTGTTTTTTATTTTTTTAATGCAAAAACAAGTGAAAATGCAAATGTGGATGAATTAAGATACTAAGAAAGTATACAACTTAACCAAATTAATTTTAATAGGGAATAAGTAGAATTTAGCCAGATTATATTTTTTCTAGAATCCTAATCCAGTGATGAATGCAGAACATATTTTTTGGATTTTTAGGAATTAAAATGCAATAATTCAAAATACAAACTTTTTATGGGTTTTTTAGCAATTTTTCACGCAATCAGAATGCAAAATTATGAAAAATTTACCGGAACATAAATATGATGCAAAGAAGCTACATTAATATTTTTGGATTTTTCTGACAACATGTGGATTTTTTAATGAAAACAGAGTGATAGTGACTAATTAATTCTTAATAAATCCACAATAGCAATTTTATCCAGATTGTGAATTATCTCAGAATGGTATTTATGCAAGCAATCCAGAAGAGTTGAAATTTCGCAAAAACATGATGTGTGGATTTAATTAAAAATCAAATATCAAAAACACTCTACAATTTATTTCAGGCACAAGATAACTCAAATCAATATGAAATTTGGATAGTAAATTAAGCACACTTCAAGTCATCTCTTTAGCAACACTGAGTGAGATATGAATTTAAAAGCTCAGTATGGGTAAAATATGCAGAATTTCAATTAAATATTTTAGTTAATTACCCACAACTCACAAAAATACAATAAATATTTAGATGGTAGAAAATGAGTTTCTCAACATAATCCTATTTTTCTTTGAATAAAAAGATGCAAGATTGAAGTCCTAATTAAAATACGAACAAAGGATTGTCTTTGCAAATTCAGAAAACAATATTTAAAATAAAACATGTACAGAGACAGATTTGTAATTACATAAAATAAATGGGAAAATATTTCAATTTTTACAAAAAACAAAAAATATTAACCTTCTTCTTCTTCGTTCAGAACTACACTTGATGGGGGTTGGGCGACGCAGCACTTGCGGCTGCGGTGGGGCGTGGAGGCCGACGCTGGAGGAGAGCGGGGGCATCCTGGAGAGGGGTCGAGGGGGTGCGCAGCGTGCGGAGGGGGGCGTTGCGGTGGCGGAGGGTGGTCGGCTACTGCGAGCAGCGGCCCGCGCGGAGCGGAGGGGGCGGCCGCCTGCGGCGGAGCAGCCGGAAGGAGGAGGGGTGGCGAAGGCACCGCAGGATCGACGGAGCTGGTTGTGGGGTGGCGACGGTCGGCGGCTGAGTGAGGGGAGGCTGAGGGGGAGCAGCGGGTGGCGGGGGGCAGTGATGCTCCTCCCAGAATTTTTTTTATTTTTTTATTTTTTTTGCTGTATTATTTTTTATTTTAGATTTCTTAATTTTTTAAATTTCTTAAACAGGGAATAAAGACAATCGGTGAGGATGAAGGAGAGATGGTGATGGTAATATAAAAATGATGGTGACGAACACAACAAGAAAATAAAATATTAGATAAAATAAAATAGCAAGAGAAATGATGGACTCTTGTCGTCGCCTTGATCCGATTAACGAAATAAAAATCGGAGAAGTTGTGCGAGCTCTATGGGGAACTCGTAACGCGGAGCGGAGCTCCGCGAATCTCGCCTGGAGGAGGTCGTCGCTTGAGGAAGATTCCTCACCGCTGTCACCAACAAAATAGTTCAAGCTCTCTCCTTTTTCTATTAGAATAGCGGATGCAAAAAAATGTGGATGTGGAGATGAATATAAAAAGAAGAGAAAGAGAGGTTAGATAGGTGGTGGAGTTAAATGGGAGAATATATATTGGTGGAGTTGAATGGGATGTTGGATGAAGAATATGGAGTGGAATGGAGGTTATTAAAAAATGGTGGAGTTGAATGGAAGTTGGTGGTGGAAGAGAAGTTATTGTAGAGAATGGGAAAAAAATAAAAGGAAAATAAAACAAAATAAAGTAGGCTACTTTAAATACAATAAAATAAAAGAGAAGAAAAAGAGCGTGGAATTTACAAAATAAGACAAACACTATGTACAGTTTGTTGCTTTTTTAATTTTATTTCTTTTTTATTTTTAATAAAAGATATTTACAACAGAAAAAATACAATAAAATAGTAGAAATAAAATGCAACACAATGAGGATTTTTTTGGATTTTTTAAGTAATTAAGAAAGATAAAAATAAAAATGAAGAAAGCTTGAATATACATAATATACAATATACATCAAGGTCCCAAAATCCAACTTTTGCAAATGAGCTCCGATTTTAATAAAACTACAGGATGTAAAAGTGGAGGTGAATAATATACAGGTGGAGGGGGAGGTGGGTAGAAGTCCGAGGTCTGATTCTGCGACTAAGGCGGATATGTACAAAAGTCAGAAAAAGTAGGAGGAGGATCCCCCTGATAAAAGGGAGGTGGACCGGCTGGAGGGTACGAGGAATCTGCAAAATCCGGATAAAAATCACTCCAGGGATCCATCTCGAAACAAGAGAAAATGATCAGGAGAACACGATGGTCAAGTCAATAGATGTGTAGAGAAAGGCGCAATTGCGCAGAGTGATTGAGTATGCACACAAAACAATCACAAGCAAAAATGAAACAACCAAACCCTCAATTCACCTACTCAACTCGGTGAAGACCACAAATGCGGTCTTTTGATCTTGTCTGTTTTAGAGTTAGGTGAAAAAGTTAAGAAGTTGCACTAACACTTAGGGGCTCAATGGGATTTGGGCACTAATCCTTAGCATGTTCGTGAACAAGTAAAAATGAAGACAATGAGGGGATTACTCGCCCCAAGATAATGTTTTTCTTTTTGATCTTTTTTTAGGGTCAAGTAATATTAGCAGTCCCAATTTTATTGATTATCACTTTTTTTGAATTTTTACTAAGAAATGCACGAACCTATCGAGGAGTCAATTTTACTTAGCACCTAGGTGATCAAAAACAGAGGTAGAGGAGCGGGAAAGCAATGCAAGCGGCAAAACGATGATGTATGCTAAAGAGAAATGCTCACCTTGCCTCCAGCACTCTACATGCAAAGATGCTCAGCAGAATTGAAACCTATCTATATGCAAATGCAAAGCCGGTGAAATCTCCCTAAGTTTCAGAAATTGCTATTATCGTGAAGAACCACAAGTCGGTCACCAATCCTCAATCCAAAAAGTCCGGTCTAGACTCACCCCTCCTCTTCTCGACAAATCGAGTTCAGTAGTAGCGCTTGATGGGGTGGGCTCGTGGCGCGACGGATCTAAGATGATGAAACGATTGTTTAAAATTTGACTAAGTCCAAACGCGGCTACAAGTACATGCAAGATATATTAGGTGTTTGGCCTTAATCTATCGCAAGCAATCCTAAATCTAAGGGCTCAATCACACAAAGTGAAGAAAACAAAACCGGAAAACAAAGTAAAAAAATGCGATGAAAACCGATAAAAACGCGGTGAGCCCCCAAGTGTACAAGCACTTGGAAATTGGGCCCGAAGGTCCAAGTCCGAATGTACCTGTATTATTACAAATAAAGAGTCTCTCTCTCACAATAAATTACACAAAATAAGGTCAATGGAGGTGTTGATCATACTCTTAAGGTAGAGACTAAGCATGCAATATATCACACAAATCTTTCAAACTAGGAAAATGTGAATAATTAAGTCCAAGACCCTAATGACTAAGGATGGTTAACTCAAAATCTCAAGACCTCATAAACCAAGTGTTTTTTATCATCACAAGTCTTGTGTGAAAGTGTAAGTGTCAGGGATTAAACCAACTTATTAGTTAGTTTTTTTAGTCTTTTTTCTTTTGATTTTTTAGAGTTTTTTTTTGTTGTTTTTGAAATTTTTTTTTAAAAGATAATAAACGACATTTTTTGAAAAAACTTTTTTTAAAGCAAATAAGGGAATTTTTTTGAAAGTTTTTTAAGAGTTTTTTTTGAAAAAGTTTTTTTACCCACCCATAATTATTGTATAATATATACAAAAATACATGAAAGTACGAGATATGGGTAAAGTATATATGTAATATATACACACCCCCTATACTTAGCATGTGTTATGTCCTCAGAGCACAAGAAGCGAGAAAAAGACATAGCTCATGCTAAGCGTAGGATGACTAAAATAATAAAAAGTATAGAAGTCGATCAGCCCCCTATACTTAGGCTCTGGTCAGCCTAGGTGTAGAAGAAGAGCAAAAAATGGGGAGGGCGAGGTCAAGAGACGAAATGGATGAGTATATACACATGACGGGCATCGGTTCCCCTTATACTTAGGCTCCGATCAACCTAAGTATAGGACAGGAGTAAGTGTGAGAACTGATGTGATCTGGAGAATATACAAAGAAGGGAGAATGTACAAGAGTAATCGAATCTTCTAAGCTACTGAATCTTGATGCTGCATCTTCAAGAAGAATATGATGTATCTGCTCTGTGCTCACTTTGCATGAAGTTAATGACCTCGACTTGGACCAACTGCTCTTTAGAATCTACAAAATGCTTCAACAATTGTCCATTCACCACATGAGATTGTGCACCATCTGTGGGATCAGCTATCTCTACACTTCCATTCCCGTGCACTTTATTAACAACAAAGGGACCCGCCCATTTAGATTTAAGATTCCCATGGAACATCTTCAACCTGGCATTGAACAAACATACCTTTTGTCTAGGGACAAAGTCTTTGCACCTAATGTGCTGATCATGCCATCTCTTTACTTTATCCTTATAAATCAAACTGTTGTCATATGCCCTGTTTCGAATTTCCACGAGCTCGTTCAAGTTCAAGTATCGACAAAGCTTCCCTAGGTGACAACTCCAATTAATCTTCTTAGTTGCCCATTCGGATTTATGAATCAACTCTGCGTGCAAATGACATGGCTTACCATAGATCATTCTAAATGGTGAAGTACCCAATGGTGACTTGTAGGCTATCCTATAGGCCCACAGAACTTGGTCCAAGAGATGAGATCAGTTCTTCCTATCGGGACGAACCAATTTATGCAAAATACTCTTCACCTCTCTATTTGAAACCTCTGTCATGCTGTTGGACTGTGGGTGGTAAGGACTAGTAACTCTATGCTCAAATCCATAGTCCTTAGCTAAAGATCTCATATCTCGGTTCACAAAGTGGCTACCCCCATCAGATATCAAAACTTTTGGCACCCCAAACTTAGCAATAATATGATCTCTCACAAACTTACAGACAGTCTTGCTGTCTGCGGTTCGGGTTGGGATAGCCTCCACCCACCTAGATAAATAGTCAACTGCCAGCAAAATGTACTCATGTCCTTGGTTGTTGGGAAAGGAACTCATAAAATCTATGCCCCATGCATCAAAATCATCGCAAATAATCATCGGTTGCAGGGCATCTCATCTCTATATCCAACTGTCCCTCCCATCCTTTGACAGATCGGGCACGACCGTACAAAATCAATAGCATCTCTAAACAAGGTCGGCCAATACAATCCACATTGAAGAATTTTGTGAGCGGTTATCTTTCCCGAATGGTGTCCTCCAGCCTTAAGTGAATGACAATATGTGAGGACACTCTGGTATTCCTCCTGAGGAATACACCTTCTCTAAACACAATCCGGTCCTTCAAAGAAAAGGAAAGAATCGTCCCAGTGGTATCTCCTCGAATCCGACTTTAGTCGATCAATGCTGCTCCTAGTCCAACCATGGGGAACCTGCTTGGAGACAAGATAGTTCACCATGTTGGCATACCACGGGAGTGAGTCAATAACACAAATTGACTCATCTGGGAAGGTCTCTCTAATCCGCTCATAATCAGGAGAATCCTTAAGTTCAATCCGAGAAAGATGATCAGCCACAACATTCTTCACTCCAGGTTTATCTTTAATCTCTAAATCAAATTCCTGGAGGAGTAAAATCCACCTAAGAAGACGCGCCTTCACGTCCTTCTTTTCCATTAAGTATTGAATGGTTGTATGATTAGTGTAAATTGTCACCTTAGAACCTAAAATATATGATCTGAACTTCTCGAGGGCCTATACTGCCGCGAGCATTCTCTTTTCAGTCACTGTATAATTTTTTGGTGTAGGATCTGATACTTTGCTCGTGTAATGGATCACAAACGGGATCCCCTCTCGCCGTTGTCCTAACACAGCTCCTTTAGCGAAATCTGAGGTGTCAGTCATGATGTCAAAGGGGAGAGATCAGTCATGAGCTTGTAGGATGGGTGAGGCACAAATCTTCCTTTTCAAGAGCTCAAAGGCCTCCAGACACCTATGATCTACAACGAACTCTGTATCTTTCCCTAAGAGCTTAGTCAGTGGGCGGGCGATCTTTGAAAAATCCTGAATAAATCTTCTATAAAATCCAACATGCCTTAAGAATGATCGCACTGACTTCACATTGGTAGGTGGATCGAGTTTCTTGATCACCTCCACCTTGGCAGGGTCAACCTCCATTCCCCTTTTGGATATGACATGCCTCAACACGATATCCTCCGTCACCATAAAGTGACTCTTCTCCCAGGAGAGTACCAGATTCACCTCTCTACATCCCGTGAAGACTCAGTCTAATTGCGCTAAACAAGTATCAAAGGAATCACCATGGACCGAGAAGTCATCCATGAACACTTCCAGGAAATCTCCCACCATCTCGGTAAATATGGCTATCATGCACCGCGGAAATGTGCCCGGGGCATTGCAGAGCCCGAATGGCATGTGCTTGAAAGCATAAGTGCCGAATGAACATGTGAATGTGGTCTTTTCCTGGTCCTCAAGAGCTATAGCTACCTGGTTGTAGCCTGAGTACCCGTCAAGAAAACAGAAGAGCTCTTTCCCTGCGAGTATCTCCGAGATCTAATCAATAAAAGGCAAGGGAAAGTGGTCTTTTTTGGTCGCAGCATTCAGGTGCCTATAGTTGACACAGACGCGCCATGGCGTGGGTATTCGTGTCGAGATCTCTACCCCCTCCTCATGGTGACAATCTGAATTCCCCACTTCTTCGGGACAACATGAAGCGAGGCCACCCACTTGGAGTCAAAAATGGGGTATATAAACCCTGCCTTGCACCATTTCTCAATCTCTTTCTTCACCATTTCCCATAGATTGGGGTTAAGTCTCCTCTGGAACTCACAGGAAGGTCTCACATCATCCTCAGTAAAAATGTGGTGCGATCAAAGAGCGGGGTTGATTCCCACGAGATCCAACACTGTCCAGCCTATTGCTTTGCGGTTCCTCTCTAAGACTTCTAACAACCTAGACTCCTGTTCTAAAGTCAATTCTGAGCTAATGATAACAGGATATCTCTCTTTGGGTCCCACAAGAAAGGCATACTTGAGTGTAGGAGATAGTGATTTTAGCTCTGGCAAAGTGGTGTCATCAAGCAAATCATGCTGAACTGAATCTGGTTCCGTGCTGCATGAAGGTGGGCTAAGCTGCGTAGTATTCACCACCAACTCAGAAGTATGGGGAGTCAGATGGCCAAACGTGATAGTTCGACGAAAGTCACATCCGACTCATCATCTATGTCCCATGATCGTTCCAAAGGGGATGGAACTGATAGATCCAAAGGGATCTCTATGTCATCATGGGAATAGGTAGATGTATCTCTTACAAGATCAGACAACACCTGCAAAACTGCATCATCCACTATTTCCTTTCCAGATGAAAGGGTCTCGCTCTATCCTGAAGGAATCTGTCCCCAAATCCCAACTGTGCTAATCATTCTGCAATCTGCCTCTGAATATAGTACTCTGTGCTACTCTCTGAATCGGGTCGCTGACACTTGGTTTGCTTCATCTCAAGGTTCACTTCTCCGCCTAGAGAATGGAACTTCATCATTCGTGTACCATAATCGAAAGCTGCACCTGCAGTCCTAAGGAAGGGACGCTCGAGAATAATATGAGATTCTCTCTAATGATTGGGGGTCTCCATGTTTAAGACTGTGAAGTCAACATGACAGTTCTGCCCCTCAATCGAGATAACTACGTTCTTCACTTCTCCCTTAGATCTCTTCACTAAATGATCTACAAATTGGAGTAAAGATCTGGATTTGCGAAGTGGTCCCAACTCCACTTTCTGATATAAGGCTAAGGGAAGTAAGTTGATTGAAGAATCATTATCCAAGAGTGTGCGTGCAAACGCAATATCGTTAATACGACTCTCCACATAGTGAGCACCCATGTATCTCTTTTTCCTTGGCAATGTCTGATTCTTGCGACAATAGGTTGTGGCTACTGACAAGATATGTGTCTTTATATTTTGGTTCTCTTTCTTCCTGCTAACCCTTGTAGGTGTGCATCTCACCTTAAGGTATTTTTTAAATGCAGGATGGTTAGCCACATACTCATCAAATGGCACCTTTACAATGATGTTTTCTTTACAAAATCGTGCCATATCGGGGTCATCTTTCTGAATCTTTTTGATGCGCTTTCCTACCGTAAGAGCACGGGGGAAAGGGATTGAAGCTAGGGAAACATAAGATGAAGAGTCTGAATCATGAACTGAAAGATCATTCTTGGCATTAACTGAAACAGAGTTCTTCATACAAGAAACTTTTTGATGCAACATTGAATCAAAATCTAGACTATCTACTATAGGTTGTGGAATAGAAGTTGGAGTGGTATCCCCCACAACCGGAGATGCAAGGTCCTCCGTAGACTCAGAAGAATATCCATGATGCCGATGTTGCATACGTGCTCTCCTTCTCCTCTCGGCTCCCTGAGTAGATATCCTCGAACGATGCCGATGGGGCTCTGAAATATGATGCCTCTCCTCCTTGTCCTCTAAAGACTCATCAGGTAGAGCTCCAGAGATGCCCCTCCTCATGTCTCTCGCCCGGTCAGGTACGATCATGGTCCTTCTGTTCCTGAGTGACATGTGGTTAGCCTCATCACACGGAAGAATCTCATGTTCAGATTTAGGAGATGCTGAATAGTATACCTGACTAAAATGCTGCTGAGAACCAGATCAGTTCAAGCTATTGGGGTTAGCCTAAACTTAGGATGGGATTGAGACAGAGGGTGTAGTCTGCTAGTCTTGCCATCTGGATAGGCGGTTGACATCCACCCGTAAGTCCTGAATTTCGTTCTTGTAGGAACGGAGCTCGTCGAGTATCTGCTTGTATATCCACGGGTCCAGACGATGAAGGAAGGGGATAAGACTGGGAAGAAGAATGGGAAGACTGGTCCTGCTGGCTAGGGTATTGCCTCTGTTGTTATTGCTGGGGTATCTGCTAAGATTGTGGGCCCAGCTGGCCCGCTTTGTAATGGCCCTGCCGTCCATACTTATGGTACTGCTACCGCTGCTGCTGGGGTGGCTGGAATCTAGGGCTCTGCTGTGAAGGAGGTGGTGCAGAGGTGAATGCAGTATTGTGAAAGATCGGGGGACGTTGGTAGGTCTGTCGGTCTCCCGTACTTCCCTGTCTGGAAGGGTCCTGAGTATACCATACTCCATTCACCTCCCAAACCAGTGGAGGCTCCTCTTGAACTGCCTCTGCTAATGGAGGTGGCTACTGGAAAGAGTGGGCATAGGATTGATCCTGCTCCCACGGCTGGGGTTGCCCTGACACCAACTACTCTTGAATATGGTGAACTCAGTATACGGGACCAGAGGGTGTCGTCACGATAGGTATCTTTATCTTAGATACCCTATCAGTTAACTCCTCCATTTGTTTTGGAATCTTGGAGATGCTTCGGTCCAATTCATCAATTCTCCTGTCAATCCTCTCGACTACAGTAATCATGTCCGCAAGGAGTCCCATGCTAGGGATCACGTCCTGAGAGAGATCGACTACAGTTGATTTCCCCCCTCCAAATGAGAGTGAACTGGGGGATGATGTATAGGCCCTGCTGGCCATCTGTGAGCGGCTAGTTTCAGCCATATGCTCGAATACCTTCCAGACGATATCCGCTCCTTGTGATGAATAGCTGCCTCCACAGGCAGCGCTCACTAAACCCTGCATCGCAGGGTTGAGACCAGTAAAGAACGACTGGATCAAGCTATTGTCATCTAGTCCATGACAGGGACACTTCTGCAAAATATCCTTGAATCTTTCCCGAGCATCACAGAAGGCTTCTTGGGGTAATTGGGAAAAAGTCGTGATGCGCGTCCTCATCACGTTAGTTCTACTCAACGGATAGAACTTCTTCAGAAATAGGTCCTTGAACTGGGCATAATTGGTGACTGTTACTCCCAAGTTTTTTACAATAGTCAGCTTTGTTACCCAAGGCAAATGGAAGGGCTGTGAGCCTAATATAATCATGGCTAACATTAGGATGTCTAAGGTTAGCGCAGACGAGCTCGAAGTCCCTTAGGAATGCATATGGTTCCTCAAAAGCATTCCCATCAAAGTGTAGCAGCAGGTTCAGAAAATGCGGCTTCAACTCGAAATCAACAGTGGGTTCGATCGGACTCAAGTAGTTCCTAATTTTGTATTGTCCGGGGTTATATGTGATGAATCTACGATTCGTCATCTTTATTCATTTATTTTAGCTTAAAATCCCTTTATAAAACACCTGCATATAACACGAACTCCATATTCTTACTAACTTGCATCTGTGTAAATAGTGTACACTTCTTACTAATTTTAACCTAAAATAAATAAAGAAAGAAAGAAAGGGAAAATAAAGAAAATAAAATAAAAAGGAAGACTGCATACAGGTTGACCCGAACCCCGAGAGAAGGTCAAGACTTGATCTGATCGACTAGGAATAAAGTAGGGGGAGATAAGGGTCCTTAAGCAGAAAATCAAAAAAAAATATGTGTGTGTTGTTGTAAATACTTATCACTTATTTTGTGTATATCTGTATAGAACTAACACTAATTTATTTGTGCCTTAATTGACCTCAAATCAAATAACTTTCAAAACCAAAGTTGTAAATAAAAATGTGTCCTAATTAATAAAAATATTGCATAATTAAATCATGTACAGAATAAAAGTAGCCACACTTGGAAAAAACCACTAAGCACTAATTGAAAAATCAATTCCGGCTCCATATGAACTCAAATTGAACCAATCTCACTTCCATTGGATTCTAAATTAAATTATCTTTAAAATGGCCGTGATTTCATAATTTTTGGAGTTACGAGTAAAAAGTTGATTTTCCAGGGTGGTTTGTGCAATTTTCCCATGTATTTTGCAAATATTGTATTTGTATATATTTGTAAATTATTCTTACTAATTATTTTGAAAAAAAAGAGAGCTAATTTCCTCATTTACCCTTGTATATAATGTCATATATGTATATAGTTGCTATTTTTAATTAACCATCATGAAAAAAATAAAAAAAATAACATTTTTTAATTCAAATAAATAAACTGACGAAAATTCAAAAAAATTAGATAATTTTGTAAATAATTTATCTCTTTTACTTTATCTCATGTCATCTCTCTTATCTCTTCCCCCCAAAAAAATTCAAAAATTCATTTCAATTTTCATCTATTATCTCTTTATCCAAAAAAATTCAAAAATCAAATTTCATTCAATCTATTCTATTTATATGGCTCCTTCTCCCTCATTCCAACTTGATCAATCTTTAGAGAGAGGAGCCCGATCTCCGAGAGAAAATTTCGTCGAGAAAGTTTCCTAGTCTCTAAGCCGTCCGGTGGCAGCGAGTCGGCCTTGTCGAGGCGATCACAGTCCTTTTCCACTCCTAAGGTGAGATCCACATTTGTCTTCTTATTTTTATCTAGGTTAATCGTAGTTTATTTCTCGCATTTTTATCTCATTGTCATTTGTTTTTTTGTTTATGTAGATCTTAAAATCCGTCAAGTTTTTTATTTGCCATCGATCTCGATTTTTCATCTCACTTTCTCGATCTCCACGCGTTCCATTCTATCGTCCACGATCTCTCAACTCCGGTCGTGTACGGTGGCCGGATATCGGATTCGATTCTTTCGTCGAATCCCCGTTCATTTTCTGATTTGTAAAATAAAAAATAATAATAATTTTTTTTCTTTTTCTCTAACATTTGTTTTGCAGGATCATTAAAAAAAGAATTTCTATATCCTTTTTTCTTTTTAATTCCTGTTTTCGGATTTACAAAAAAAAATTTACTACTGTTTATCAGTTCTGTACAAAAATAAAAACAAAAAATATAAAAAATAAACAAAAGGGATGGCTTCCCCCAGGCGCCGTCGCCCCTCCTCCAAGGCTGCCGTGCAACCCCAGCCTGCTCCCGCTGCGCCTGGCGGTACCGCCCATAGCACAGCCGCCCCTCCGCCTGAGCCCGCCGCGCCCCTGTCCAACGCCACCCTCTATCGACTTTGCTTGCACGCGGGCCACCACGCGAGCCCACGTCCTCCTATGCCACCTGCACGAGATCGGCCACCCCCTCCGAGCTTTCACTCCGCACATGGCGCTCCGTCGAACGCCATCCTCCATTGACTCCGCCCGCGCAGGGCAACCTCCAGGCGACCGCGCAGCCGCGCCCCTCGGCCACCCGCACCTCCAACAGTCCAGCCTCGTCCGCGGCGCACCCCACCCTCCCTCCGAGCGCAGGACCACTGATGAACGTCAAATTTGCCTCTTTAATAATCTAAAATTGTCGTAGTATAAGAGGCAAATTCGGTTCAGCAAAAACCACAAGCTTTGAATGTTGTGGAGAATTTTTACTTGGCAAGTCTACCAAGGTCAAACACAGGGAACGATGATTCTTAATTACGTGGTCTTAAATCAAATTAAATAATTAATTAATGTTGGATTAATTTCTGTGTTGAGAAAATATACAATGCAATGATGAAGATGCTATGCAACAGAAATAAACAGAGAGGATTAAGCCCATGATCTGTGAATTGAAACGTGTTAATTCCTTCAAAAATATGATCAATAGATTCACAAAAGTAATCACAAATAAAAAAATGTAACAGACTTAATGCTTCAAGTTAATAACTTTATGCTCAGAATAATTTGAAGCAAAATATATGGTCTTCAAATGCCTCTGATTCAAGTCCTTGAATAGTTAACAATAATCTTAGAGGAGTGATCTAAATTAATCTCCAGAGAATTTTAAATTATTCAGAATAATCAATGAAGGCTTAATCAGATAAAAATACTCATCTGAATTCCTATAAATAACATCATCAAAATCCCAAGCATCAATATGTCAAAAATTAGCCTGCATAAGTCATCAAAGGTCCACAAATGATAATAACCAGTAAACACCCAATCTATGCTAAATTGTAGTGCATGAAAATAGCTTCAAAATGACATAATATACGCTAAAAACAGAGTTCGGATGAAAAAATATGATAAAATAAAATTCCAGGGCCTAAAATGTAAATAAAATAAAGTTTTTCTTGCAAAGAAGTCCTTGAAGGGGCTTATCTGTTATTTATAGAAGTTGGAGGGCTTTTTCTTAAATTTACCCCAGGCGGGGGTATTTTTGCAAATTCTTGCAATTTTTCCAGGCGTGCATGTGCATTGCACGTGTGCCTGGAGGCTTGGTGGTGGAGGCTGAGGCTCGGACGACAGAGCCTGAGGTTCAGGCCCGGGCCTGAGGTTCAAAGCCCGAACTAGAGGCTCGGTGGGGGAGGCGCGAGGCTCGGACCGATGCTAAGGCTCAGATGGTCCGAGCCTCCAAGTGGCAGTGAATGATGGTGCGGGTGACCCGAGCCTCTAGCCTAGAGTAGAGGCTCGGATTGGAGGTGTTAGTGGCTGCTGACCGTTGGATCTCGGGCTACCGCCCGATCCAACGGTGGCTGGAGGGCGGCACGGAGGGAGGCAACCCCGATGGCGGAGGAGAAGGGCAGAGGCTGCGATCGGCTTCGGCTGGTCGACCCACCACCGACGGAGCCTGGAGGAGTTGGCGGCGACTCTGTACGGTGGTCGAGGGTGGAGGCGGTACTGCACCTCGACCGACACATGGTGCGAGGAGCGGCGTTAAGGCAGCGGAGCGGTGGTACGACGTTGAGGCGTGGAGGCTGAGGCGGAGCGGTGATGCGGCGAGGCAGCGAGGAGGTGCGGTGGATGGACCTGGGGCTCTGTGTGAACGGTGGAGGAGGGAGGAGCAGGGCTCCGGTCGAACAGCGGAGGAGCGGGGCTCCGTGTTCCTGAAAGTGATAGAAGAAAACACGATGGAGAAGGGGAAATGGATCACCAAGGTATGGGGTGGCGATGGCGGAGTTGGGAACGGATGCAGGGAAGGGGAAGGGCTAACGCCTGGATGAGGAAGAAGGTGGGGTCACGTGCTGGGCACGTGACCCAGGGGTGGTCTGGAGAGAGAGGGTGAGGTGGGGTGCCACGTGGCATGCCCAAGAGCTGCCACATGGCGCCCTAAGAAATTCGACATTAAAGAGAGAAAAGAAATAGAAGGAGACCTCGGATCGAAAAATTTCCTTCACAAAAGTTGTTCATCTCGTCGAGATCTACAACTTTCATTAAGGGAATAAAAGATGTCATCTGTGAGAAGTGGTATTTTTTGGTGGTTCTCGATTTGTATAGAAAATCGGGTTTTTGGGTTTTTGTAATTTTTTGGTGGTTTTAGAGAGGATAAAATTATAGAAAAAATACGATAAAATACAAGAAAATTAATTACACATTAATCTAATTTTTTGAATTTTTAATAAATAAGAAAATGGGAAAATAAAATAGAAGTAAGAAACACACAACTTTTGTATAGACTGACAATGGACGCTTGGACTTGGTCAGTTTCTTTGATTTCAGTTTTGATCTGGATTTGGATTTTTATGTCACTTGATAAAACTCCTATCAAATAACAATAATGAAAAAGAAATAAAATTAAAAGGGTTAACTATGTACATAAAAACTGAGGTCAAAAATAGCAAAAAGTCAAAATGCGCAAAAGAGGCCCAAAACCCAACTTTCGCATATGAGCTCCGAATTTTATGAAATTGGTTTTGTTTTGAAGGTATTTTAAAATGGATTACTTTAAAAGTGAATAGACCAAATTCGGACACTGTTTGTGGGAGATATGCTTGTTTTTGTCCGTCAGATGTGAAAATAGACTTTGGGATTATTTGACACTTATTTGGGTTAGTAATTTTTTTTATTTTATTTAATGAAGTTAGTAATATTTACACAATGGAGGTGGTTTTGGATCAATCGGTGTTCGGATGAATTATTTACAAATGTGAGAAGTTAGGGCTTTTTGGACTATTTTACACTTGAGATTTCTAATGCAATTATGCATGATGAAATGCCGATATTAATTACATATGTATGGATGCTAATGATGCTTTGTTAATGATTAAACGCATGTGAATGTTGGGGAACAGAGCCTAAATGACCAATCTTAGCATGACGAATACGGGATTCATCATACCCCTATACTTAAACCATGCTCGTCCCCGAGCATGAATGAATGACTTAGTTGATTACATCCCTTACTGTGCATGTGTATTCTCAAGGCTTAATTCATAGAAGACCCTTACTTTGAGTGATCCTAAAATTCTGGGCTCAACCAAGCTTTAATCAAAAGGAACCCAACTTCTCTAATTTTTAGACTCTCTGTTTGTATATATAGTATAAGGATGTGATTCTTAGTATACTGCATTCATGAGAGTCAAGTCTAGACATCACCCAAAGTTCTAATCCAAGAGACTCTCCTCTAGACCTAATCCTCAACACTAGGGAATAAGTCTATTCTTGCTTCAGTCAACCGTCTCATTAGTTTGTCAGACTTGAAAGTGTAGATGGACGGCCAGATGATGGAGGGCATATGATTGTGTCTGATTTTCTCTCCCTCACATTGGAACAAGGTGCCTCTCGAGCGCCTTATTACTCAACACAAGTATATTTTATTTTGTTGATCAATGTATCCTTCAAGAGAATTTGGAGTCGTCTGCACTTATTTTTCTGGGAATACACCGGGGTGTGTCTCTTTTGAGTATCTAAGATACCTTCGACACCAGACTTGTATCGCTTACGATGTAGAGCCCTTTTATGGTGTCAGCCCGACTCCTTGGTCCTAGTTAGCGCTTGGTCCAAGTGGACACTTTGAAAATATTTGGGAGCGCTTGCCATTGGTGGAAGCTCATTTGGAATTTGACTTTGGATAATAGAGATTTTCTTTGACATTTCTTTTTCTTTTCTTTTGTTGGCTAGCTCCACTGCTTTTACCAAGAGTTGGCACACACTGATCAACAATTTTCATTAAGTTTCATCACACCCTGGAACTTAGGTCATTTATCAAAGAGATAACATATGAATCTTGTTCACATACTGGCTAGGGTATTGCTGACACAAGTTTTCTGCAGCCTTCATTAACTTTATCCCATCCTCGAATATCATCAGATCGGGTCTAAACTCAAATATCTAGTCCCAGTTCCTCAAGTGATAACTCAACTCATCTCATCAATCATGCAGTTGTGAATGTGGTTGTATTGAACATATTCTTTTTGGAGGTAGAGATGAAGAGTTCAATATAGCGCTCAAATATTTCAAACTAGGAAAGTGTGGATTATTATGTTCTAAACCCTAATGACTAAGGCAGGCTAACTCAGAATCTCAAGATCTCAGAAATCAAGTGTCCTCAAAAATCCTCAAGCCTTGAGTGATGGTGAATGTGTCAGGAATATATCAACCAAGGAATGCATGAAATGCTTGATGAAATGCAAGACCATGAGTGATGATTTTCTTTTTCTTTTTTCTTTTTTATGCAAAAAGTTTTTTTTGAAAAACAGGAAATACACACTACCTGTACCCATCCCGATGTTAGATAAAACGATTAAAGTACGAGCTATGGATAAAGTACATAAAATATATACAAACACCCCCACTATACTTATCTTGTGCTATGTCCTCATGGCACAAAGTGAAATGTTGACATAGCTCGTACTCAGTATAGATGGGTTAAAAAGAAGTGATGTATAAACAATGGTAGCGGTTCCCCTATACTTAGGCTCAGGTCAACCTGAGTATAATCGGATAATTACAGATGGGGAACCGGGTAGATTTGCGGATGTACAAGATTAAGGAGGTTTGCGACGAACCTTCTTGCGGGAGTGTGGAGGGAGATAGTATGGAGACGTAGAGTGTGATGAAGAGGGGGCTGATGAAGAAGACCAGCCATCGTCGGAGCCGTCCTCAGGAGAATAGTAATCGTCTACAGAGGATCTCCAACTTTTGTCGATCAGAGGTACGTGCCCTTGGATCAGAGTTGTACCTATTGCACTTATCTGATGAAGCACATCAGGACCGGACGAGGACTCTTCAGAAATCACCTGATGTCTAAGGTCAAAGGTGACTTTCTTGGTCGGTTTGTTTCCTTATGAAGTATTGGGAAGAAGTTGGACAGTCTTCATCTCCCTATCTTGAGTAACCGATGTGGCATTCATGAGTTCCTCATCAGATGAATCCCCGTAAAAGTCGACCAATTCTTGAAGGGTCATGCGCTGCTTCGGTCGAGGGAGTTTGTTTTTGGTGATTTTGTGGTTTATGGCTGGGTGTCTTGATGTCACTTCCGGATGATCGTGATCTTTGGTGACATTGGATGTTTCAGGAGTCGATTCCTTATATGGTTCAAGTATCTCATAAATTACTGACGACTCAAAGATTGGACCACTCAAATAATCATGGTGATCCTCAATAATATGGTCCAATTCCTCATAAGCTCCAAAATCTTGATTTTTCCAAGGAGCAGTGATAGGGTGGTGAGAATCCGAAGTTTGTCTTACAGTTAGTCTTTTAGGTGACTCTCCTAGGGTTTGTATCAGTGTGTCATGCGGAGATGTCTGATAATGTGAAATATTTATCTCCTGATCATAACTGTTAGTTTCAAGTTGGTTTTCCTCAAAGCAAGATGTGTCATTGGGGGTTTGTTCATTGTGGTCCGAGTTCAGGAACTTGATTTCCCGAGTCTCGCAATCGACGGTCGCCTTAGCGGAGGCTAAGAACGACTTTCCTAAAATGATAGGAGACTCAAACATCTTTCCGGGGTGCTCAATGTCAAGGACAATAAGGTCCACTTTATGTGTTTTACCTCGGAAATTTACGATGACAGAAACGATCCCCCGCGGTCTTTTGGTAGATCGATCGGGTAATTGAACGATCACCCTAGTCTTTTGAGTTTTCCAAGTTTGAGTTGGTCAAAGACGGACTTGGGGAGGATGTTTAATGTGGAGTCGTCGTCTAACCGAACATGAGTAAATGTTGAATCCTCAATTTCACATGTGATCCGAGTCAACCGCTTGACTTTGTGACTTTTGATTTTATGATTCATTACCAAAGAATTAGCCATAGATATGACATGATATTCGGTCCAGGATCGTTTCTTGCCCATCTTTTTGGGGTTCAGTCGACTCTTCACAAATCTCTTAAGATCGGGCACATATTCTATGGCTTTGATCAGTGGAAGCTCTAAAATCAGACTCTTGCAAAATGCTTCCATTTCAGAATTGTCCATTTTTTTTGAATTTTCAATTTTTTTTCAATTTTTTGGTATTTTCTGTAATATGGTCAGTCGGGGGTCAGAGGTCAGTGGTCGTGTCTGATTGTGAGTCACATGATAATGTAGTGGTTCGCATGGTGGTGGCCTCACTTCTTCTGAATTCTGCATGGATTGGATGAGATCATATATTCTCTCAGTTAAGTGTCTGCTCTATGATTATTTCGAGCAATCTCATCCTCAAACATCTCATGACTAGTGATTGAATAATCATTCTCCATGTGTCGTGATTATGGCATGTAACCTCGAGTAGAGTATTGATTGTTCATCATCATTATGGTCTGGTCATGAATTATATTTCCTTGACTTTGGTTTTCTCATGGTTTGTCAAAGGAAAATTGATTGTACTCAAGAGGATAGTCATCTTGAGTAGGGGATGGTTCAAGAGGTTGTGAGATCATAGTAATCAGAAATCGTGTTCTATTGCCAATATCGGTCAGTCTATTGTTCATCCTCAAGTATGGTCTCTCTCTCATGTCCATAAGATTGTCAGAATGTGAGAGATGGCTATTCCAAGAAGAAGTGTGGTCATAGGGTGGGATGTATGGGTGGAAAGAGAATGGCGGCTGAGGGGAGCTTGATTTGAATGGCAGGTTCCCCTGAGGAGTGTGAGAAGAAGGATATCGGCACATGGTCGTGCAGATCGGGAAAGAAGACCATTGTGCTGACATCTTCTTAAGAGGGATGGAATGATCAGCGAACCACGATTTGCTTGCGATTGCAAGGTCTTTGACGCACACAAATCAAACACAAAACAAACACGTAGATTCACCCACTCAAGACTGGTGAAGGCACGTTAGGGTTCGGCCGCTTATCTTTTCAATTTTAATTTAATGTCAAAACAATCTTGAAGATTAAACGGAGCTGTTAGGTATCGAAATATTTCTCAAAGACTGTCCCGAGTTCGTACAACTAGTTGCACCTACTCTCAGCCAGTATAGGTGTAAGTACGGACCATTTCAATGGCTACCCGTGTTACTTGAGGATGGAGCCTTCCGCGGTGTCCTCTAAACCACCCACTCTGCTAAGGGAAGTCAGACCGTAAAATGGCTACCCGAGACCCTCTTTGGAAAGTAGCTAATTGTTTTTTAAAAACAGTAGTCTCTGTGAAATTTCTCAGTTTTGGCTCTATCCAAAGTGTGCGTTCTGGTCCTTACAAACAATGAGTGGGTTTCTCTCCACTAAACACAAGTTAATTTTAGGTCAGTTTATTTACAGTCACCTTGATTAGCAGTCCCAATTTTACATTAAGGTTATCACTGTAGTTTATGTGAGCACAGAGATTCACGCCTAACGAGCAGTCCCAATTCCTTTAAATCCTAAGTTGTAAAACTTTAAGAAAGGGAAATCGGAAAAGCCAATGCAAACGTAAATCAATGATGCATGCTTAAGAGAAAGACTTACAGTGAATCCTCACATTCTTCATGCGGGATGCAGTACAAGGAATTTAAAATTTACACTAAATGATATGCACGGATGAAAAATGCCCTAAACAGATAGTTCTATTAGCGAGAAGAATTGATTTAAATTTTTGGCCAATGTTGAATGATCTACAGTACGTTTAATTAGTGAAAGTGTGGCCTAAGAATTACGAGCACAATCAATGATAGAGAAATAAGCGTATATGTGCCTAAGTCCTACGCCACTCAAGCCGGGTCCCAACCACACAGAAGGGGTTGAAACAGACCCGATACACTATAGAAAAAGTTCAGTCTTAATTATTACAAGGATCAAAGAGAGGGACCCTGAGAATAATGCATAAAATTAAACCTAGTCTAGGCTCTCTCTCACAAAATTAAAATTGAATCTTCCTTGCAGATCCTTGATTTAATATCAAAATTCCGCTCCCAGAAGTCTGCAAAGAGAGAAATTGCGGTTAGTATCTGAAGTAAGAGAAAAATGCAGAATTAAATGCGGAAAAACTGTCACAAAAATTAATTTCACAAAAATCAATTACAAAAATGATTTAAAATCCTAAAAATTCGTCGTCCCCCGGCAACGGTGCCATTTGATGAACGCCAAATTTGCCTCTTTAATAATCTAAAATTGTCGTAGTCTAGGAGGCAAATTCGGTTCAGCAAAAACCACAAGCTTTGAATGTTGTAGAGAATTTTTACTTGGCAAGTCTACCAAGGTCGAACACAGGGAACGGTGATTCTTAGTTGCGCAGTTTTAAATCAAATTAAATAATTAATTAATATTGGATTAATTTCTGTGTTGAGAAAATATACAATGCAATGATGAAGATGCTATGCAACAGAAATAAACAGAGAGGATTAAGCCCAGGATCTGTGAATTGAAACGTATTAATTCCTTCAAAAATATGATCAATAGATTCACAAAAGTAATCACAAATAAAAAATGGAACAGACTTAATGCTTCAAGTTAATAACTTTATGCTCAAAATAATTTGAAGCAAAATATCCGGTCTTCAAATGCCTCTGATTCAAGTCCTTGAATAGTTGACAATAATCTTAGAGGAGTTGATCTAAATTAATCCCCAGAGAAATTTAAATTATTCAGAATAATTAATGAAGGCTTAATCAGATAAAAATACTCATCCGAATTCCTGCAAATTATATCATCAAAATCCCATAGCATCAATATGTCAAAAATTAGCCTGCATAAGTCATCAAAGGTCCAAAAATGATAATAACCAGTAAACACCCTGAGATCTGATCACAAGCTATACTAAGTTGTAGAGCATGAAAATAGCTTCAAAATGACATATTATACGCTAAAAACGGAGTTCGGATGAAAAAGATATGATAAAATGAAATTCCAGGGACTAAAATACGAATAAAATAAAGTTTTTCTTGCAAAGAGGTCCCTGGAGAGGCTTATCTGTAATTTATAAAAGTTGGAGGGCCTTTTCTGAAATTTACCCCAGACGGGGTATTTTGCAAATTCTGAAGCAAACAGGGGCTTTCGCTCAATTTTTCAAGGCGTGCACGTGCGTTGCACGTGTTCCTGGAGGCTTGGTGGGGGAGGTCGAGGCTTGGGCGACCGAGACTGAGGTTCGGGCCGGTCCTGAGGTTTGGAGTCCGAACTAGAGGCTCGGTGGGGGAGGCGCGAGGCTTGGACCGAGGCTTAGGCTCGGATGGTCTGAGCCTCCAAGTGGCAGTGAATGATGGTGCGGGTGACCTAAGCCTCTTGCCTAGAGTAGAGGCTCGGATCAGAGGTGTGAGTGGTTGCTGACCGTTGGATGTCGGACTACCGCCCGATCCAACGGTGGCTGGAGGGCGACACGGAGGGAGGCATCCCCGATGGCGGAGGAGAAGGGCGGAGGTTGCGATCGGCTTCGGCAGGTCGACCCACCACCGATGAAGCCTGGAGGAGTTGGCGGCGACTCCGTACGGTGGTCGAGAGTGGAGGCGGTGCTGCACCTCGACTGACACACGGCGCGAGGGGCGACGTTAAGGCGGCGGAGCGGTGGTACGGCGTTGAGGCGCGGAGGCTGAGGCGGAGTGGTGATGCGGTGAGGCGGCGAGGAGGCGCGGTGGCTGGACCTGGGGCTCCTTGTCAACGGTGGAGGAGGGAGGAGCAGGGCTCCGGTCGAACAGTGGAGGAGCAGGGCTCTGGGTTTCTGGAAGTGATAGAAGAAAACACGATGGAGAAGGGGAAATGGATCACCAAGGTCTGGGGTGGCGATGGCGGAGTTGGGAACGGCTGTGGGGAAGGGGAAGGGGTAACACCTGGATGGGGAAGAAGGTGGGGTCACGTGTTGGGCACGTGACCTAGGGGTGGTCTGGAGAGAGAGGGTGAGGTGGGGTGCCACGTGGCATGCCCAGGAAGGCACCCTAAAAAATTTCAACATTAAAGAGAGAAAAGAAATAGAAGGATACCTAGGATCGAAAAATTTCCTTTACGAAAGTTGTTCGTCTCGTCGAGATCTACAACTTTCATTAAGGACTAGGGAGCAAAAGAGGTCATCTGTGAGAAGTGGTATTTTTGGTGGTTCTCCATGTGCATAGAAATTCGGGTTTTTGGGTTTTTGTAATTTTTTGGTAGTTTTAGAGAGGATAAAAATTATATAAAAATTACGATAAAATACAAGAAAATTAATTACAGACTAATCTATTTTTTTGGATTTTTAATAAATAAGAAAATGGGAAAATAAAATAGAAGTAAGAAACACACAACTTTTGTACAGACTGACAATGGATGCTTGGACTCGGTCAGTTTCTTTGATTTCAGTTTTTATCTGGATTTTGATTTTTATGTCGCCTAATAAAACTTCCATTAAAGAACAATAATTAAAAAGAAATAAAATTAAAAGGGTTAACTATGTACATAAAAACTGAGGTCAAAAATAGCAAAAAGTCAAAATGGGCAAAAGAGGCCCAAAACCCAACTTTTCACATATGAGCTTCGAATTTTACGAAATTGGTCTTGTTTTGAAGGTATTTTAAAATGGAGTACTTTAAAAGTGAGTAGACCAAAATCGGACACTGTATGTGGGAGATATGCTTGTTTTAGTCCGTTAGATGTGAAAATAGACTTTGGGATTATTTGACACTTATTTGGGTTAGTAATTTTTTTATTTTATTTAATGAAGTTAGTAGTATTTACACAATGGAGGTGATTTTGGGTCAATCAGAATTGGATGAATTATTTACAAATGTGAGAAGTTAGTGGCTTTTTGAACTATTTCGCACTTGGGATTTTTAATGCAATTATGCATGATGAAATGCCGATATTAATCACATATGTATGGATGGTAATGATGCTTTGTGAATGATTAAATGCATGTGAATGTTGGGGAACACAGACTAAATGACCAATTTTAGCATGATGAATACGAGATTCATCAACCATCGCCTATCCAGCTTCCCTCCGTGCGTGCGGCTGCCACCGCGCCTCCATCCGCCGTTCGTTGGGAGGAAGAACAAGGGGCGGCGGTCCCCTTGTGTCTTGACAAACGAAGAAGAACAGTAAACCTCCCTAGGGCTTGGATTAAAAAATATATATTTGCGAAAATTACAACTCAAGCCCCAAAGTTTTCAGAAATTGCAAATAAGCCCCTGCGAGCCTCAAGCACATGTCAAGCACGTAATATAGTGGTAAAATTACACATTCTCTCTTGTGATTTATTTTTATTATTTATTTGATGCAAAGACAGAACTTATTTACATTTTAGTCTCTGAACTGCAGAACAAAAACTTGCGTACTCTATTTGATTGAAATAAATGATATTTGTGATCTAAAAATCTTGCAAAATTGTGCTATGCTCCTGATGTGATTATTTTCTTAACATAAATTTTTCATTGCATTTTGATTTCATTTGATATTTTAAAAAAATAAAAAACAGTGTCATTTTTGTCTTCCTGAAATTTAAAAATTCACAAAAAATCCAATATTATCTCTAAAAATTCCAAAAAATTAGGGTAGTTTTATTTCATTGTCTTTTAATTTCTGAACGAATTCCATGCATTGATTTTTTATAAAACTCCAAAAAATTGAAGAACATCAAAAATCTTATTAAAATCATAAAAAATTCTACAAAAATCTAGAAATTGTGATTTCAGTTCTTGTTTGTAGATATTTGCCTATAGTTTTCATTAAAATAGTTGTCAGGAGTTTTGGGTACTTAAAATAATTTTAAGTTGTAAATTACTCTAGGATGTGCAAATTTTCGCATTTTCTCACTGTTTATTTTTTAGAAAAATACAAAAAATCTAAAAGTTCCATAAAAAATCTCAAAAATATTTCAAAACTTTTAAAACCAAAAAATATTTTTTCTAGATTTTTCTTAGCATTTTTTTATAAACTGAAAAATCACAAAAATAGTTGGTGTGCATATTTCTTGTGCTTGTACATATTGTTCGTTTTTGAAAATGAAAAAAAATTGCAAAATCAAAATCACTAAAAATTTGAAAATCAGAAAATAAAAAATAAAAGATAAAAAAATCACAAAAACCAAGGGTAGTTGTCCTTTGATATTCTTGTTTTCTCTTAATTAATTCTTGATTAATTGAAGAACCCTCGAGAGTTGTAGCCTCCCTGAGTTCGACCCTGTCCGCTATACAGGTTAATAAGTAGCACAAAAAAATAAAAAAAGTTCGTTTGTTTGTCACGGGTTTTTTGGGGAAAGCAACGACTTGTTTATCAGTAATATTTCTGATCCTCCAAGATTTCGTGTCAACAATATGTCGCATCCATTGGTGGTTCGACCCCAACATTTAGATGTCCTAACTGAGCTCTCAGTAATGCATGTTATTGCTCAGATGCATCTAATCTGGCAAGCACCATTCTCATCGGATCTTCATGGTTCTCTTCTTCATCTTCTTTCTTCTTTGGAGGCATTTTCCTTATATCTTTTTTAAGTCATGAATCAACAAGGTATTCTTGATTAGAAGAGGATTTATGAATCAAGATGTTTTCACTAGGAGAAGTTCTTCCTCGGTGAGGTGGTACGAGAGAAAGGGAATGGTTTGAGAGTAACCTTCCCGAGAATGGGTAATCCTAGGATCATGAAGGTCATGAGTCCAGGGTGGTCCAAGTTGCGCATGGACCTTTGAAGACGTACTTATTGGAGGGTTCAACGAGAGATTTGCAAAGTCCAAATAAATATCCCCCAATCGATCATCTTCGATATCAAAAGAACCGATTAGAACACGATATTCAATGAGGCGTTAGTTCTACGGTGCACATAAATGTGCGGAGTAAACTCACACAATACAAATGCAATTCAAACCCTCAATTTCACCAACTCAACATGTGATGGCCGTAAGGGTTCAGCCGAATTATCTGGTCGATTTTAGTTGGTGATAAATACAATCTTGGAAAGATTAACGAGCTGTTAGGTGTCCGTATTTTCCTACAGACTGACCTGGTTCTTACGACTAGTTGGACCTACTTTCAGCCAGTATAGGAGTAAGTACGAACCGTTTAAATATGGCTACCCGTTCCTTGAGGACTAAGGCATCTTCTAAACCTCCCACTCTTCTAAGGAAATCCGGACCGTTTACCGGCTATCCGTAGATCCTCAATGAAAAGTAGCTAATCGCCTAAATATAAAGTACCAGTAGTAAGTAAGAAATCCAGGCTTGGCTCTATCCTAGGGTTGTCTCTCTCTCACTTGCAAGTAAAACACACAATGAGGGCTTTATGCACCCGAGAACAGGGGTTCTTTTTATTCTATTTTTTAAATCGACCTGCTCAATTCAGTCTCAATTTTAGAGCTAAGTTATCACTTGAAATTTAATATGAACACAAAAGCACGTCTACCGTTTAGTCCCAATCTCCTTTTTGACCTTAATTTATAAAACAAGAGGGGAATCAGAAATCCGAATGCAAACGTGAAAGTATGATGCATGCTTAGAAGAAGGTATACTTACAGTGAATCCCGGCACTCTCCATGCATTATACAAAACTGAATTTTTAAAATTTACACTAAATGCATGCATATCGGGAAAACATCAACTAAACAGTATATTATTAGCGGGGAAGAATGGATTTGATTTGAACTAAGTAGTACGTGTCTATGTACGTCTTATTATGAATCTTATCAGATATGTGAATCTTCTAAGATATGTGTGGCCTAAATTATGATGGGCACAAACAAGTTTGATGCTAAACTACCGTGTGCCTAATCCTTAAATTCATCACTCAAGTCGAGCCCCACCCTCACCGGAGAGTGAAACAGGTCTCGACACATCACAAAGTAAAGTCCAAGTCTCTTTTACAAGCGCAAGCTCTCAAACAAGAGCCGCTATAAAGAAGAAAATTAGCTAAATTATTACAACAAAATAATTAAAAAAATTTACAAAATTTCTCTTGAAGATAAATTAATTATCCTCGCTCTCCAGCAGTCGGCGCACGTCGCGTCCGTCGACCTCCGATGCACTCCAAGTCCACCGGACCCTAACAAGGAAATTAAGACTTTATATCAAAGAGATAAAAATAAAATATATACAAAATATGAAGAGAAATAATTGAGAGAAAAATGGATTAATTACATGTGGCTTGGGGGTCAGACTACCCGAGTAAGTGAAAATCTAAATCCAAATTTTTTAAATTAATCCCTAAGCAGTTTGCCTCTCCGGCAACGGTGCCATCTGACGAATCGCTGAATACGATGCATAATATGCCTTCGTTATGGTATGTGTACTTAGCAAATCAATCAGAACCGAGAGAAGATCTCCGTGAAGAGTGTCTCGGCTTAATTTATATCACGGCAAGTCCGGGGTCGAACACATGGAGGCAAAGAAACAACGTCGGGTTAATTCAGAATAATTAGATCTAGGTTTTCAAATAGTATTTTTTTATTTTTTTAATGCAAGAAGAAATGAAAATGCAAATGCTGATGAATTAAGACACTAATAAAGCATACAACTTAACCAAATTAATTTTAATAGGAAATATGTAGAATTCAACCAAACTATATTTTTCCTAGAATCCTAATCCATTGATGAATGCAAGACATATTTTTTTGAATTTTAGGAATTATAATGCAATAACTCAAAATACATACTTTTTATGGGTTTTTTAGCAATTTTTCACACAATCAGATTGCAAAAATTATGAAAAATTTATTGAAATATAAATATGTTGCAAAGAAGCTAGAGTAATAGTTTTGGATTTTTCTGACAACATATGAATTTTTATGGATTTTTTTAATGAAAACAGAGTGATAGTGACTAATTAATTCTTAATAAATCCACAATAGCAATTTATCCAGAATGTGAATTATCTCAGAACAGTATTTATACAAGCAATCCAGGAGAGTTGAAATTTCGCAAAAAAACATGATGTGTGGATTTAATTAAAAATCAAATATCAAAAGTACTCTACAATTTATTTCAGGCACAAGATAACTCCAATCAATGTGAAATTTGGAAAGTAAATTAGCACACTTCAATCATCATCTCTAATTTTTTTAATAATTTTTTGAGCAACGATGAGTGAGATATGAATTTAAAAGCTTAATGTGGGAAAAATATACAGAATTTCAATTAAATATTTTAAATTAATTACCCACAACTCACAAAAATATAAATAAATATTCAGATGGTATAAAATGAGGTTCTCAACATAATGTTATTTTTCCTTGAATAAAAAGATGCAAGATTGAAGTCCAAATTAAAATGCGAATAGATGATTGTCTTTGCAAATTCAGAAAATAATATTTACAATAAAACATGTACATGGATAGATTTGTAATTACATAAAACAAATGGGAAAGATTGCAATTTTTACACAAAATAAAAATATTATCCTTCTTCTTCTTCGTTCAGAACCGCACGCGGTGGGGGTTGGGCAGCGTAGCACGTGCAGCCGCGGTGACGCGCAGAGGCCAGCGTTGGAGGAGAGCGGGAGCGTCCCAGAGAGGGGCTGAGGGGCACGCGGCGTGCGGAGGCAGCCGCTGCGAAAGCGGAGGTTGGTTGGCTACTGCGAGCAGCGGCCCGCATGGAGCGGAGGGGGCGGCCGCCTGCAGCAGAGCAGCTGGAAGGAGGAGGGGCGGTGGAGGCGACGCAGGGTCGGTGGAGCCGGCTGCGGGGTGGCGACGACCGACGACTGAGTAAGGGGAGGCCGAGGGGGAGCAGCGGGTGGGGGGCGGCACTACTCCTCCCAGAATGTTTTTTGGTGTTTTTATTTTTTTCCTGTATTATTTTTTTGTTTTAGATTTTTTTTAAAATTTATTTAATTTCTTAAACAGGGAATAAAGACAAGAGGTGAGGGCGAAGGAGAGATGGTGGTGGTAATATAAAAATGATGGTGACCAACACAACAAGAAAAAAATTAGATAAAATAAAATAGCAAGAGAAATGAGATGAAATACTTACCTGATGTTCGCCGGATTTGCGGAGCATCTACGTTGGACTCCTATCGTCGCCTTGTTCCGATTGGCGAAATAAAAATCGGAGAAGCTGTGCGAGCTTTATGGGGAACTCCGCTCCGTGGATTTCGCCTGAAGGAGGTCGTCGCTTGAGGAAGATGCCTCGCCGCTGTCACCAACAAAACACTCCAAGCTCTCTCCTTTTTCTATTAGAATGGCGGATGCGAAAAAATGCGGATGTGGAGATATGAATATAAAGAGAAGATAAAGGGAGGTTAGATAGGTGGTGAAGTTGAATGGGAGATTATATTATTGGTGGAGTTGAATGGGAGGTTGGATGAAGAATATGGAGTGGAATGAAGGTTATTAAAAAATAGTGGAGTTGAATGGAAGTTGGTGGTAGAAGAGAAGTTATTGTAGAGAATGGGAAAAAAATAAAAGGAAAATAAAATAAAATAAAGTCGGCTACTTTAAATACAATAAAATAAAAGAGAAGAAAAAGAGTGGGGAATTTACAAAATAAGACAAACACTATGTACAATTTGTTGCTTTTCTAATTTTAATTTTTTTTATTTTTAATAAAAGATATTTACAATAGAAAATATACAATAAAATAGTAGAAATAAAATGCAACACAACGAGGATTTTTTTGGAGTTTTTTAGTAATTAAGAAAGATAAAAATAAAAATGAAGAAAGCTTGAATATACATAATATACAATATACATCAAGGTCCCAAAACCTAACTTTTGCAAATGAGCTCTGATTTTAATGAAACTCTTCCGTTGGATAGACAATTTTCTAACTTGAACTTTAAAAGTGAGTTTGATGAATTTGGAGTACATATGGAGCGGGAATTTGGCCAGGAAGTTGGACTTTATGACATTTTCTCTTTGGGATCTGAGAGCATTTATTTGAGATGAAATTTGTTTTATATTTTTTTATTTTTATGTACATTTTTATAAACATGTTAGAAAAAGAATTATCCAAAAAGGAATTGAAATTAAATTAGTAAGAATACATGAAGTTTTGGGCTATTACAGATGAAAAACTCCTTTAATTTTGCGGCCTTTTATTGTTAATTTAATTTGTATAATATAATCTACACTAATTAATGTGTTTTAATTACAAGAGTTATTTTGTTAATTTATTGATTTTATATACATTTATTTGGGATTTTACTCAGGGATTTTGCTAAGATCAAGATATTAAGATGATGAATCGTGGATTCATCAATGGGGCATACTGTATAATACCGATACAAATAAATATTTATACTTTGTGAATGTTATAATATTAAATAATGTAAATACTTTTAATGATAATATAAAAATAAAATAAAAGTTAGAAAACATAAAAGAAATAAAAATTAAATAAAAAGTTCTATTGTACATTAGCCAAACCTGTAAATATTGTATATAATACTTATTTATTTAACACATGTATTTAATCTGTAAAAATCAAATAAAAATTCTTTTATACTCTTTAAATTATGTTACAAATAAATAAAATATAAAATAAAATGTATTTTTGTAAAAATAATAAAATAAAAACACATGTATATAATACATAGGTATACGATATATGTATATATTACATTATACTATATACACCTAAAATATTCATTTATAAAAAAATTAAAAATCATAGGAAAATCGTTTGAAAAATGAAAAACATTTTTTATTTTATTCATTTTTTATTTTGAAACCATATGCTATTTTTTATTTAATTATGTAAATCCTAGCATTCTGATTTGTCCACATCAAATTGTCGATCTCAGTCAATCCTTTATCTCAAGGACCCGACTCGACCCCTGATGAATACCCATTCATCACTCTTTATTCTTATATTTTAGCTACAAAAACCTTTGCAAATGCATGTATATTCATGTAAATACAAATAATTATCAAAAGCATGCATTGTATAAAGTTTAATAATTAGCATGTTTTTGTGCAAAAATAAAAGAATAAAGAGTAAAAAGAAAAAGAGGGAAATATTTAGAATAAATATTGAGCAACCTAACCCAAGGGAGGGCTCAGCATGGGCCTGACCGCATAAAAACCAAAGTAGAGGGAGATAGGGACTCATGTGTGTAGATATTTATGTAAATAAAATAAAAATATTTTCCTCCCAAAAATAGATTTGTAAATATTTGTATATATATTTAAATATAAAACAAGATAAAAATAGAAAAAAAATTATTAAAAAGAAAACAAAAACATCACTCATGTACATAGTCACCCTGTATATAGTCCACTCATCCCTATTTATTTAACTTTATTAATAAATAAAATTAATTTCCAAAAATTTTGTAAATATTCTATATGATATGGTGTAAATAAATAAAATAAAAACAATTAAAACAAAAACAAAAACAAAATAAAAAAAATTAAAAATCCAAAAATACTTTGTAAATATACCATGTATATACATGTACATATATATTTATTTCACCTATGTATATAAACAATAAAAATAAAATAAAAATATCTTTTTATTCCTAATAATATACTATAAATAAACAAAATACAAAATGAGAATAAAAATGCACAAAAATAACAAATTAAAAATCAAAAAAATTAAAAATACATATTATACATATACCTATGTATAGCCATATAATGTAAATACCCTATTTTTATTTTGAAAAATTAATTAAAAATCACAAAAAAATAGAAAATATTAAAACAAAAATATTTCATGTTTTGAATTTTTGTTAATTCTGCCATTTACTATTTATAATTGATTTTTCAAATCTTTTCCACGTGGCAGCTTCTCATTGGGCCACGGAGATGTTGACCTCCGGTCAACTCCCTCCGCGGACCTCCTTCTCCCGCGGATCTCGCGCCCGACCCGACTTCTCCTCTTTTTCCGCGCTCGATCCGCTCACCATCTCCGCAAACCCTGGGTCCTATCTCTTCTCCTTGCATCCGAGACCCTCGCCGGGGTATCCACATCGGGATCCGCGCTTCACACAGCCCTACCCGACCAACCCTAGCCGGACCTGCACCCACTTAAATACCCAGCTCCGTCGCACGATTTCTCCATCTTTGGCCATTCGTTCCCCCTAGTGAGCTCCAGTGCGTGCGTGAGAGTGACAGCTCACTCCAGGTGTTGTCGAAGCGAGGAGAGGGAACGGATACCACTGATCCGGCGAGTACCACCGCCGTGCTCCGCCCAGAGCGAGAGCTCGAGCCTCGGAGGGAGACACTCCTCGAGGCCACGACCCAGAGCTGCGCAAGCTCGTCCACAGTCTTTTCGACCACCCAGGTAGCTGCAGTTCCTTTTCGTTTTCGCTAATTTCTCATTTCCCCCAATTCGCGCCGCCGCCGCTTTCGTCTGATTCCGACCATCCCGTTACCCCATTCGATCATCGGAATCCGCCGTCACCTCCACTTCCTCCCGTGCACATTCTCCATACTCCCACTCAACCCAGCTCGCACAGGAGCTGGGGTTCGAGCTCCTCCGTCCACGCCTTCGCCGGAGCTCGCCCATATAGTCCCCCCGATCACCTTCACCTCGCCTAACCGGGTCGAGGCAGTTTGCCCTCGACCCGCGAGCCTTCTGGTGTGCTTTGCAGGGTCATCCAAGCCCATCTGAGGGCTTGGACCATTTGGTCTAGGAGCTCCACCTCCGCCGACCTCGTCGGAGCTCTCCAGAGCTCGGTTAGGTCATCGGAGGGCACCATCAGCTGCGGAGCGTCATCGCGGAGCTTTTCCGATCTTCAGGAGCAGCAGGGGAGGACCTCAGCGCGTGCGTCGGGCCGGCGAAGCTCGCCGGCCAACTGTTCTTCCAGCATCTTCCCCGACCGTTCGATCGCCTTCGACCTCCAGTTCTCATCCTGACCATCCATCTGAGGAGGTCTCGTCACCGTCAGATCCTTGCAGAGGCGATCTGGACCGCCCGATGCGCGAGGCGTAGCAGCGACGCATCTCCACCGCCAGATTTTCCACGTGGCTACGCCCCAGCCGTCCGATCATCGCGAGGAGGCCATCCTTGGAGCGCCAGTCGTCCCTCACCGTCAGATGCACCACGTGGCGCTCATCCAGCGGCTCCATTAATAAAGGGTAATTTACCCTTAGGCCCTTCTTTTATTTTATTTAGCAATTAGTCCTATAAATGTTTAGTTTAGTTATTTAGTTTTGGTACATTTGCATTGTGGACCCCTGCACTTTACTTTCTTTGCATTTATGCCCCTGTGTATGGTGTAGCACGTGCTTCGACACGTGGTTTTCTGGTGTATTTGCATTTACGCCCTTGTAGTTCTGGATGCTATGGATTGAATGAAAACTTTTGGATATTTGCATTTATACCCCTGTGCGTGATTTATTATTGCATGTGCGTATATTCGTGGGTTATTTGCAGACTAGTCCCCGGACTTTTGGTACCTGTTACCAAAAGGTCCTCGGACTTAGTTTTTATTACATTTGGGTCCCTGAGTGCCCCAGACACGTGCTTAGCACGTGATTTCTTGGGTATTTTGCACCAGACCCCCAGGACTCCTGGTATTTGCGTTTTGGTCCCTATGTACTGTGCCCTTGTGTGTGATTTTAATAAAATAGCAAATCAACTCCAAATTTGATGAAAATTGGACACATGGCTCATGCCATGATGTAAAATTTTCTATAAATTTTGGAGACATTTTAGACACTGTTTGATATTTTTAAAAAATTCAAAAACACGTATTTTCTTCACTGTTGAACTTTGAAAATCACAAAAAATATTAAAACTCATCTAAAAATTACAAAAAAATTAGTTACTGTTTGTGTTGGCTTTCTTGATTTTCTAGCCAATTTTGGCTATTTTTCCTTATCTAAAACACCTAACAATTGAAAAATACTAAAAAACTCATAAAAATTCTAATAAATAATTTAAAAATCCAAAAATAATAATTTAGGTGCCCAAATTTTCCTTGTTTCTTTCTCTATACAGGAAAATTACCTCCAGGCTTATTGGGGACTTTTAGATATTTTATCTAAGTCTCTCAATCTCGGCTAGATAGTGCCTTCTTTTTCATTCACTATTTGATTTTTAGAAAATTAAGTAAACATCAGAAAAATCTCAAAAATTCATTAAAAACAGTAAAAATTATAAAACACACAAAAATATTTTTTCTGGAATTTTTGCTTGAGTTTTGACATATTAAATAAATAGTTGAATTGCTTGCTTTCCTTGTTTTCCTTAGTTTAGTAATTAATTAAAAATCCAAAAAATATAAAAACCCTAAAAACCACCAAAAATACCCCTATTCTTCTCTTTCCTTCGATTTTTTTGACTACTTCGTAGGCCGCAAGGCCATTACGTGCTCCTTGAGTTCGACCCTGGTCGCTATACCAGGTTAATAAAATAGCAAGACCGCTATATTGATCTTTAGTTGATTTTATCCATCATTGGTGATCTATTTTTCTTGATTGATCGAGTCCGAGTGATTGAGGTCGAGGCGACCATTTAGCACCTTTACCTTAGTCGCTTGTCTGGTCATCAACCCCCCCTTCGTCGGAACCTATTTCTTGACATTTTTGTGATCGGGTTCGATCTCTATTTGCCTTGATTTTTGCCCGACAAATCTCCTAGGATTCGTGATCCTCGCAGATCCCTAGGTGAGGCCAGATCTTCCTAGGGGTTCGTGTTTCCCCTCGAATCTTTTAGATCCTCGAACATCCCTATAAAGTATCGCCTCCTCCTCCGAGCTCGATAGCTCGTTCCTCGCACCTCCCTTCCTCCACTAGTGCATGTAGGATAGTGACAATACCCTATTTTGCCTTCTCGGAGCTCGATTGGGTGGACGATACAGCGTAGCTCAACTCGTGGCCAGAGTACGCCGCCGCGATATGCCTTTTCTGCCTTCCGCTGCAGAATCGAGGCCACAACCTTGCCATCACCTTCGCTTACTCCGCCTTCCATTCATGCACTCTTAGGTACCTTCGATCACTCCCCTTTCCCCGTTCACTTTCGAGTCCATCCATCAGCCACCGCCTGCCATATGTTCTCCAACCCAAACGTCAGAGACCCATATCCCACTTCCATCAGCACAGATCGACATACATTCCATCATTCATCCTCCAGCGCATCTTGACCCTCCTTAGACCAGCTCATCAGAGCTAGATCAGGGTAATACCTCCCTCCTCCATCTCCGCTAGAGGTCGAACACCACGCTCCACCTCTTCTTTGCCCTTCTAGACCGAATAACCCTGGCCACAACTACGTCTCCGAGCCTCAAAGTTTTCTTGCAGGTTTAGCAACACGAGTGAATCTCGATTCAACCCTTCACGAATATGACATCAGTATATGTATCTGTTTTAAATTGGATATGAATATGAATATTACTTTGACATCACAAACATATGTATATTTATATATGTTTTCATATATAAATATAGTTGTATTTTTGTAACAATATATAACAAAATTTGGTACCTTCATTCTTTCATTACATTCGGTATCATTTTAATAATATAAGCACATTTTTATATTTATATCATCCGTACTCCATTCAGTACATCTATATTTAAGCTGATCCATTGATCATTTCTAATTTTACTCATATGTGAAATATTCATTTTACACATGTTTTATTTTTTAAGGATATAGAAATATAGTTTTACTATTCATCAATATCCATATCCTCATCCATATTCGTATTTAAAAACAGATAAAGACATTGTAACATTTGTGTCAGTATCCGTCTGTTTGCATCCCTATTTTGAACCATTTGGATGCCTTAATTGTAGAGTGCAATTACTCTCTATATACTGAATTTTGTATATTAATTTAATAATCTTACTTTATAGATAAATGTTGAAATTAATTTGTATTTCAAAAATCAATAAGATCCTCTACTTACAATATTTTAATGGATATATTTTTTCAATACAAAATATATAAAATTAAAGTTTTATTGAGATTTTGGGGAGCTAAGCATCCACTCGCCTCCTTGTCTCCGTCACTGTCACCAGGTTCTGATCATATGAGAGGATCATCTGTTGTGCATCCTGCTGTAATGTAGGGGATGCGTCACAAGAGAAAGGGACCCGGATAGAGGGCTGACTATCCTCGGGCCTCACCCCTGTCCGGGACGCATCTCTTGCCTTACAACAAGGGAATGTCATAGCAGACGACCCAACCCCTCTGGATCACAGCCGCTCAAGCTTCTTTACCTCTCATGGTGAATTGAGGCGATGATGGGTGGTCCTTGGTAGACTACTACCTTCAGGCGACCATTCCTCTTTCGTATGTAATTCTAGGTACTTGCTCTCTTCCTCCATATCCCCTAGTTTTCTTGTTATTTTCTCTTCTTCGTGTTTCCATCCTTCTGCTTTTCTCTTCATCTCCTTTTTTCTCATGTTCGTCTCGGTGTTCTTCCAATGTTCTTATGGGTAGACCCGTGTTCTTTGTCTTCCTAGTGGTCATCTTCTTCCTCTTTTTCTCGATATCCACCTCTTGGCTGTGAGACAACTCCACCGAGTCCGACCATGCCACACCTTCTTCATCTGTCGTTGCTTCCTTCTACGTCTAACAAAACCCCTCACACACTGTCACCTCATCCATAAGCCCCAGCCACCGTCCCTTTATTCCCAATAGAGTTGCATCATTTATCCCTCCAGCTAAGCCTCCCTGTTCCTGAGTAGCTTCTGAAATTTGTAGGTATTGGAGGTCGCTAGAAAAGATCGGATCTGGAGTATGCACTGAGCAGAATTGCCTTGAGCCTCCACCTTTCCGTGCAAGCCTACCAGTTGGAACCCATAAATCACTGCCCACCATTGGTACAAGACATTTGCACTTTGATGAATATATGATTCCATTCTTTATTCTTTTATTTTAGCTTTATCTTTTAGCAAAAACATCTATTATTATATGTAAATACAATAAATTAGCATTGTACATGTCCTTGTTAATATTTCATAATTAACACGTATTTTCCAAAAATAAAAGAATAAAGAAAAAAGATTAAGAAAGAAGGATGTAATTATGAAATAAATACAGACTAGCCCAAATTCTGAGTGTAGGTCAATAATTGAACTGATCAACAAGGAATAAGTAGAGGGAGATAGTGCATATTGTATAATACCTATACAAATAAATATTTACATATTGTGAATGTTATAATATTAAATGATGTAAATATTTTAATGATAAGATAAAAATAAAATAAAAGTTATAAAACATAAAATAAACAAAAATAAAATCAAAAGTTCTATTGTACATTAGCCACACCTGTAAATATTGTATATAATACTTATTTATTTAACACTTCTATTTAATCTGTAAAAATCAAATAAAAATTCTTTTATACTCTTTAAATTATGTTATAAATAAATAAAATAAAAAATAAAATGTATTTACGTAAAAATAATAAAATAAAAACACAAGTATATAATACATAGGCATACGATACATGTATATATTACATTATACTATATATACCTAAAATATTCATTTATAAAAAAATTAAAAATCATAGGAAAATAGTTTGAAAAATTACAAACATTTTTTATTTTATTCATTTTTTATTTTGAAACCATCTGCTATTTTTTATTTAATTATGTAAATCCTTGCATTCTGATTCGTCCATCTCAGATTGTTGATCTTAGTCAATCCTTTCTCTCCAGGACCCGACCCAACTCCCCCTTCGTCGGAACCTATTTCTTGACATTTTTGTGATCGACTATGATCTCCATTTGCCTTGATTTTTGCCCGAGAAATCTCCTCGGATTCGTGATCCTCGCGGATCCCTAGGCGAGGTCGGATCTTCTTAGGGGTTCGCGTCTCCGCTCGAATCTTCTAGACCCTCAGACATCCCTATAAAGTCTCGCCTCCTCCTCCCGAGCTCGGTAGCTCGTTCCTCGCACCTCCCTTCCTCCACTAGTGCATGTAGGATAGTGACAATATCCTATTTGGACTTCTCGGAGCACGATTGGGTGGATGATACAGCGTAGCTCAGCTCGTGGCCGGAGCACGCTGCCGCGATAAGCCTCTTTTGCCTTCCGCTGCAGAAACGAGGCCACAACCTCACCGTCACCTTCGCTTACTCCGCCTTCTATTCACACACTCTTAGGTACCTTCGATCACTCCCCTTTCCCCGTTCATTCTCGAGTCCATCCATCAGCCACCGCCTGCCATCTGTGCTCCGACCCAAGCATTGGAGACCCATATCCCACTTCCATCAGCACAGATCGACACGACATTCCATCATTCATCCTCCAGCGCATATTGACCATCCTTAGATCAGCTCATCGGAGCTGGATCGAGGCTATACCTCCCTGCTCAATTTCCACCAGAGGTCGAACACCACGCTCCACCGCTTCTTTGACCTTATCGATCGAATAACCCTGGCCGGAGCTACGTCTCCGAGCCTCAAAGTTTTCTCGCAGGTTTAGCAACGCGAGTGAATCTCAATTCAACCCTTCACGACACAAGCAGAGTAGATCGAGGCGAAGGCACCTCCAGATTTCCATCGAGCCGTTCTCCGTCTCATATGAGCATTCCCTCCGACACAGCTCCTCTCGAGCGTGTTGTTGGACCCATCAACGAACCGATCCAAGCCGTGTAGAACCAAATATTCACTGTCAAAGTTCAGCAGAGGGGCTCTCCTTCGTGTTCTTCCAGTCTCGTTTCCAACCGCAGATGAAGAGACCCCTTTCCTTATCTGATCGGGACCGTTGCTTTCACACCTAAATCTAAGCAGTTCGATCTGATCTAAGGTCAATCTAGCGCATGTCAACACCAGACGATCACGACCAATAGATCCATACCTACACCACCAAATTTTAGCCATACGTCGCCTGGCAGCCTCTACACCAGCATATTTTTTTTAGAGGATATCAGAACCGTAAGCAGACGTCACACACGTCGCACGCCTTTTGGAGGGTATACTTCACTTCTCTCCTACCTTTTATGCTATTTCCATTTAGTCCGATAAATGTAATAAGTAGTTAAGAACATTTGCAGTTTGGACTCCTTTACTTTAGTTATTGGCATTCTAGTCCAGTCTAGTTTCAATCACATGTAGGCCATGTGATTTTCTGGGATATTTATGTGGTCTAACCTAAACCTTTTTTTGTTATTGAATCAATGAAATGTTTTGACTAATTACACATATGCCCCTGTGAGTGCTGATCACGTGTTGCGCACACTTCTCCTTGGATTATTTGCATAGCAGTATCTGGACTTTCTTTGCTTATTATCTGATAGGTCCTAAGACTTAAATTAATTGCAATTTGGTCCCTCTTGAAATGTTTTTAACAGTTTGTCTTTTATTTAGTGTAATAAATATTAATTCAGCTTCAAAAATTGCCTAAAAATTACCTATAGCCCATGCTAGCATGCATTCTTTATGGTATTTTGTGTGTGTTGATTTGCATTCATTTTTTGTTATTAAAAATTAAAAAAACACTCTAAAAAGCCTCTGTTTATCTTAGAAAAATCATAAAATATGAAAATATATCCAAAAACCCTAAAAATAGAATTGGTATCTTTTATTATCCTCTATCTCTAGTACTATTTTCACTCAAAATATTTTATAAAAACAAAAAATTACAAAACACTTAAAAACTCATAAAAATTATATAAAATCATATAAAACCCCCAAAATTTGTGATTTCAGTCTCTGTTTGTATCTATTTGCTTATATTTTATCACAAAAATTATTTCAAGAGTTTTGGATACTTTATTTTTTTTAATTTGCAAATTACTCCTGGTTGTTTACTGTTTGCCTATTTTATCATTGTTTGATTTTTAAAAAATCACAAAAACATATAAAAATTCTACAAAAATGAAAAAAAACACTATAAAATATATAAATTTCAAAAATATTTTTATTGCAATTTTCTGAGTATTTTTTACCATGTTGAAAAATACAAAAAGAGTGTTTGTGTGTGTTACTTGTTCTCTTATATTGAAAAAAATTAAAAATTTGAAAAATAAAAAATCACTAAAAATAATAAAAATCCTTTATCTATGAAATCTTGTTGCTTAGTGTTTAATTATTTTCCTTGTGTTCGACCCTGGTCGTCATACTAGGTAAATAAAAGTAGTAAATTTGCTTACATTTGACTGTTTGATTCATTAATGGTTTATTTTCTCATTGATTGATTGGGTTGATTTGGAACAATGGCAATATCTTAATTAGTCCACCTTAATCAGCCAAAAATTGCATCACCAAAATGGCGCCGTTGCCGAGGACCATGGCTAAGTAGTTAGATTTTATTTATTTTTATCTATTTTTTCTTCTCTCTGTTAAAACTATTTCTGACCATCGTCGTTTGCTTTTTGTTTGATGGACCGCTTGGAGGACTACTTGGTTCTCTTTGGAGGGACCCGTACCTGAGGAAGAGAAGAGTAGCAGGAAGAATCAATTATACTAGATAGAATTTAAGTTAACTTTATTATTTACACATATTCTTGTAATAACTTAGACATTTGGACACTCTTGTACTTGAACATTCTTTGGGATTTCTTTCGTCGAATGTCATTGCAGTCGGAGGACCTCACCAAGTTTTTTTGCATTTTTTTCGACTTTTATTTTTTTATTCTCGAGGTTTCAGCCCATAGACTTAGGTTTATTGTGGTTGAGCTCGATAGAACTAAGGTCCAAACACATTAATAGAGTATATGTTTCTGTAGATCACGCTTTTGACTTAGTCAAATAAAAAGCAAAATTAATTGGCTTAGAAACCACACGTCGTGAGAAGTCTCGTACAACGCTAGCAGGACCCCGTTGTGGCGGGCACTGAGCGACTTCCAAGACTAGACTCAGGTTTCTTTTCTGGTTAATTAGCAACAGTGCTTCCCATAATAGAAGCTATCATCTAGGGATGATTTCCTCGTGCATCATATAGATTAGTTTTAATTCAGTCTTTAAATTTATGCGCGGATCACTCTTCATGTAGAATGCTGGACCAAGGTACGTATTTCTTATTCTGCATACATCATTGTGTTTAATCGAGCATCAACTTTTCCACTTTAATCCTCCAGTTTTATTGGACTTAAATAAAAAAGAAATTGGAAAATTCATTAGACGTTTGCCTTGTTTGGAAAAATACTTGAAAAGAGATAACCAAGTAAAACCTGGGACTGCTAAAGCACACTTGACCTAAAACTAAAACTTCACTAAAAAATTCTTGTTTTAAGGAGAATAACCCCATCCTTGTCTGATTTTACTGCTGAGAGTTGAGCGACATGCACACTAGGATAAAGCCACGCCTGGAATTTCTTCAGACCATCGGTTCTAACAAAACAATTAGCTATTCTCCGGTGAGGACTTTTGGGTAGCCGGTAAATAGTTCGAACTTCCTTAGTAGAGTGAGTGGTTTAGAGGACCTTGTGTAAGGCTCCATCCTCAAGTAAAACTGGGTAGCCGAAAACAGTCTGCACTTAGACACATACTGTCTAGAAATAGGTGCAACTAGTCGTAAGAATCCAGGTCAGTGTCTAGGGAGAATCAAGCTCCTAATAGCTTGCTAACCTGCTCTGTAAGATAAGATTATCACCTAATAAAAAATTTGATAAGATAAATGACCGAGCCTTCACGGTCATCATATTACGTTGAGTAGATGAATTGGGGGTTTGTTTTCTCATCCCGCTTTCATACCAGATCTAATCTTCATAAATCCCCACATCACGATGATGGACAGGAGGTCTCTTAGGATGCCTCTGGTAGCACCACTTTCCAACACTATTGCTCGTTCCTCTAGGACAGCTTCAGAGAGATCAGACCCGCTCTCTGAACCCAAATTCGCCTCCACCCTGTTCCCCCTCGACCACCATTCTTCCATTCCTGAGGTACAACCAGACTTGACAGCACAACTATACATTCATTTGACAGTACCTGCGTCAGGGTCCTTTGCCTTTGCAGAGATCGGTGAGATGACCAGTAGTGAAGGAAGAACCGATGAGTAGCTGCAGACATCCTCATTCGTATTAGATAAGGCCACCATCAACAACACATTGCTAGCTTCTCTGGAGACCATGTAGCGAAAGATCAGAGACCAGGGAGTATTCATGATAGAAGCGAGGAGGGAACTGATGATGGAGATTTGGCGAGGGTCTAAAGTAGTCCAAACAAGGCGGGACCACAGTGTCGCTGAGCGACCGCTCACGAAACCTTGATCAGTCAACAATTAACCCACAAATAATATCAAGCAATGGAATCAAAGTGTGGAGTTAAAATTTATTATAACTCTACATAAAAGATGAGTATAGAAGCAAGTATGTAGAGGTCAAACACAGGGAACAAGCAGGATAGATCGGGCAAAATCAATGCACAAGAATGAATATGATGTTTTTGTCTATAAATGCTATTTTTGTTGGTTTTTAATTTTCTATTTTTCTATTTTTATATTTTTATATTTTGATTTTTAATTTCTGATTTTGTGTTTTCTTTTTATATTTAATATTTTTCTTTTTCTTTTGAATTATAAAATAAAGTATTTATATAAAATAAGAAAAGAGAGATAATTTATTTATAAAAATAAGTAAAAAAATAGTTAAAATATAGGAAATAGAATATTTTTAAGCTTTTTTATAATTTTCTAATGTTTTTGTGATTTTTCTATATTTTTTCTATTTTTTGGTAATTTTTAAAGTCAAAAAAACTGAAAACAGTTTATAAAATACAAGTCCTAAATTAAAATGAGGATGAAAAATGTCAAACACAATCAAAAATTCCCCAAATTAATTTTAAAACAAAGATAATAAAACAAAAAATATGAATATAGAAACTAGATTTTTAGGATTTTTTAGGAATTTTTAATATTTTATAAAGATTGTAAGGATTTTGTAATTTTTAGGAGTTTTCTTTTGTAATTTTTTGGTGATTTTTGGTCTAAAGTTAAAACACATAGAAACAAACAAAATATAATTTTTTGGAATTTTTCAAAGGGTTTTTGTAATTTTTGTGTATTTTCTAATGCAAACAGTGAAGAAATTTTTGAATTTTTATGAATATCAAAATGATGCAAAAATGCAAAGTAAAAATATGGCATGGAAGTAGAATGCAACAAGAAGCTAGGGTAATTTTTTGGGATTTTTAAGGTTTTTTACATGCATGAAATAAATACAAATAATAAAAAGAAATTACTCTACTAATAAGGGTATTTATGTAAATTTGCAAAAGTATCAGGGCCAAAGTAAAATTTTTCCATAAATATACAATGCAATAAAAACTTTTGTGGACCAAATATAAATTCCAAGACCCGTAGGGTTTTTCTATAAAAACACCATGGTCACGTGCATGGGGCACGTGACCTGACAAGGACCTGTGTGTAATTTTCAGAAACCTAGGGGCTTAATCACAAAATTTCCACAAAAATATAACTGGAATAAACATTTCCTGGACTGTTTCGAAATGCAAAAAGGCATGGGGTCCCTGGTGCAAAATGTCCAACCTCATGTGTGCGGTTATGTGAGGTGACGTGGCTAGGGACCAATGTGCAATAATAAAAAGTACAAGGGTGTTTTTGTAAGCTTTACAAAACTAATGGGATGTAGATGAAAGTTTATGAACTATTAAATAAATACAAAAATAGTTGGGGTTAAAAGTGCAAAATACCCAGGCGGGCAAGATCCGACGGTAGGCGACGCTTCACTTAGGACACGTGGCAGCACAATCGGACCCGATGACGGTTCACGCGGATGGTCTAGATTAGAACTCCGCGGCTGATCGAATGGTAGCGGCTGGCAGAGATCGAACGATGGCAATGCGATCTGGAGAGGGCTCGTGATCCGACGACCAGAAGACAATGACGAAGAACGGGGAAGAAGGCCCTAGACGGCGAACTTCCCCGGCCTCGCTCCTCCTCCTCGGTGACGAGGAAAGATTCAAAGTGGACCGGGCGTCTTTCTGCACGTGTCCTCTCGAAGCTGGTACCCTCAGAACCGTCGGAGATGCATCGTAGCGCATCCACGAAGGTGGCGGAGCTGAGTACCTCCAGGTATCTCTAGCGGGGAGCAAAATGGTCCAGCTGGGCGTTTGGGTGCGTTGACCTGCAAGAAAAGAGATGAAAAGGTCGAGGGCAAGTTGCCTCAACCCCACATCGACGTAATGGGAGCGTGGGGTGGCAGAAATGGCGAAGTAGAGTCTCGCCGGAGCTAGATCTGGCAAAGGGGTAGATTAGGTGATCGATCGGATGAGATGCGAAAAGGACGAAGGGATTTTGATCCCACGACTACGGAGACTAAAGAGAATGCAAAAAAAATAAAGAACATGGTATACTCGAAGGTGAATATCACCTGAGGTGGAACCTCAACGCCAGTGGCCGTCAGAGGTAGATGGAGCCGTCGCGACCCTTCCTCGATCCACCTGATGGCCTAAAGATGGAGTTGTCTCCTCCTTCTTGTGACAGAGCACGAAAAGCAGAGAGGAACTGATCCAAAAGGGGTTCAAATTTTCCATGGAAAGTTTGGGGTATATATGATGGAGTTGATGACGCGCTCCAAAGATCGAGGGAGATCTGGCGGATCAATGATCCATTCCCCGAAAAACTGCAAGCGTGTAAAAGAGGGATCATCAAGGAAGGAAAGTCAAGAAGAGCTTAACATGAGAAGAAGTAAGGCGTGGCCTCCAAAAATGGGAGAAAACCGAGGAAAAACCAACATTCTGACAACTGCAGGCAGTGGGTCAGAGAGTTGACCCGTGGGTCAACTCTCCTACCCTCCTGCTTGCTCCACGTGGATCAACCAGGAAAAAGCCTGGAAAAATATTTGGTAATTCATTTTAAAATAGCAAATGATTTAATTAGTTTTAGGTTATAAAATCAAAAATATTTATTATTTTTTAAATTATTTTATCATGATATATATTTATTCGAGATTTAAAATTACAAATTTCCTTTTAAGAGTTATATATACGTATATATATATTTTAATATTTTATTTTTATTTTGTATATTTAATTTTATTTATTTTGTTTATTATTTTATATATTTATAACTTATTTTTATACTTAAATATATTATTATTTTATTTTTTTGAAGTAATATATACAATTAAATAAATAGATGAATAAAGTATATATGTATATTTATAGGTATTGTACCTATGTATTTATACAAGTATTTTATTTTTGTGTTTTCTTTGTGCTTTTATTCCTGTTTTAATACACACATATATTAAAAATAACATTTACAAAATTATAAAAATACAAATTACAAAAATAATTGATAATAAATAAAATGAATATTTTAATCTGTACAAGTAGATAATAGAGCTCCAAAACTCAACTTTCAAACCGTAACTCCGAAAAATATGAAGCCACCTTCATTAAATAGCTTATTGAAATTCATATACCAATAAAGGTGATTTTGATATATTTCAAGTTTTTATTTTAGAGATATAGGTCTGGGAAGTTGGGATTTTGGAATCTTATTTCGAGTATAACTTTTTTCTGTCCATTATTTTTGAGTGAAATCAATTTCGTATTTTTCCATATTTAATTATTTACAACTTTCATGTACAAAGTTTCTTTATTTGAAGTATAAAAAGGTTGAACTAAAAATGGGTCCCAAACTAAATAAATAATGAATTAAGTAAAATGGATTTTTATTGCTATATGGCCCTTATCCCCCTACTTTATTTCTTGTCGACCTAGTCATCGAGATTCCTAGGTCTCGGAGTTTCGGGTCATAAAATATTTACAGTATTTTATTCGTTTTCGATGAATCCCCATTCATCACTCTTTATTCCTTTATTTTAGCTAAAAATCTTTGCAAAACACCATGTAAATATTTGAAAATATAATAATTTGTCAAACTGCATGCTTTGTGCAAATAGTAATAATTAGCATGTTTTTGTGCAAAAATAAAAGAATAAAGAAATAAAGAAAAAGGGGGAAATATTTAAAATAAATATTGAGTGACCTGAACCCAAGGGAGGGCACATCATGGGCCTGACCGCAAAATAAAGCAAGTAGAGAGAGATAGGGCCATTCATCATTGTACAAATATTCCCCCTTTCATGTATATATTTTATTTTCATAAAATAAAATTATATATGTGTTCCTCATAATTTTTATATATTTCTAAAAATAAAATAAAAATGAGAAAAATAAAAATAAAAATAAATTCTCTCTCTCACCCTTGTATATACCATGTATATATGTACATATACCTATTTATTTACCCTTGTAAATACATAATAAAAATCAAATAAAAATCACTTTATATCCCACATTTTATTTTGTATATAAATAAAATATAAAATTGGGATAATTGTACAAAAATAAACTAATAAAAATAAAAACATAAAATACATATGTATTTATACATGTATATAATATAATATTATGTATTTACATTAATTATTTTTCAAAAAAATAAATAAAAATCACTAAAAAAATTGAAAAGAAATAAACATTTTTCATGTTGTAAATATTTCGAAATAAAATCATGTACTATTTTTTATTGAATTTACAAATAATTTCGAAATGGTGAATTCTCATTGGTCCACAGGGGATGTTGACCCCAGGTCAACTACCCCCCTGGACCACTTCTCGCGGACCCGGTTTTCGACCCGATTTCTCCCATTTTTCCTGAATCGGTCCGCCACCCATTCAATTAAACCCCGGGCTCCGACTGTTGATGCATGATCCGTGATCCTCGCCTGACCTTCTTGTTAGGGCTCCTCATCTCGATCCGCGCGCTACACTCCCATCTTATCAGACCTACACCAGTATATAACCCAAGCCCCAGTCGCCTTCTCCCGCACCTTTGGCCCCTCGTCTTCGACCCAGTGACCTCCACCTTCCTCCTCGAGTGACAACGAGCATGGAACGTGTTGCAGTGAGCGTGCGGAGGTGTAGCCTTAGGTCCGACGACCATCATCGTCAAGCTCCGCCACCGGCGAAGCCCGAGCCTCTGGAGGAATCGCTCCATTGAGGCAAAGACCATAGAAGACTTAGCATCTCCATCATAGACGCTTCCGATCATCAGAGACCATGGCCAACATGAGGAGCGCACCGAGGGTCCCAGAGCTGAGACGACGACATATGTGTTGGACCAGGGTGCGATCAACAATACCCTGTTAGCTTCCCTTGAGACTATGCAGCGCCAGATACAGGATCAGGAAGCTTTCATGGTGGAGATGCGGAGAGAGATGGAGAGGCTGAGGATAGAGCGAGATCAGCCAAGAGCCGTAGGAGAGGGAGAGATACCAGATCAGCTGGAGGAGCCGGTCCAGCCAGCGCCATCCAAACCGATGCAGGAGTTGCACAACCCCGAATCGATTCTTACACACCGGTGGATCATTCTTCCAGCGATCGTGGGGGACTTCATGTTCCCCCAACATACGCTTCAGCTTCTTCCCCGCTTCCATGGGCTCACGACGGAGGAGCCCCATCTTCATCTCTAGGAGTTCAAGATGATCTGCAGCACTGTCCACGATCGGCATGTGGACGAGGACACCATCAGGATGATTGCTTTCCCTTTCTCCCTCGTTGATAGAGCTGCCAACTAGATGAAGCATTTGGGGATATTTGTGACCACCTGGGAGCAGCTCCGCACCGAGTACTTGAACAAGTACTATCCACTCGGCGGACGAATGCAGTGATGGCCCTGATCAGCAACTTCTCCATGCTCCCCAACGAGCAATTCCATGAGGCATGGGAGATGTTCAGAGAGCTTACAGATAGATGCCCACACCATGATATCTCGAAGACGAACCTAGTTCATAGCTTTTTCTGTGGACTTACATCCGAGCTGCAGGGGTTGGTGAATGCATCATGTGGTGGTTCCTACTTCACCATGGATGTGGATCAGGTCTGGGCCATCTACGAGGAGATGGCCGAGAACTATACAGTGATGTCGCAGACCCGACTCTACACTCAGGGATGCCCCCAGCCACAGGCTGTGCATTTTCAGAGGATAGCACGGGTCGACGCCGGTCCTTCCACTTCGTCAGCGGCAGCCGCACAGGCAGAGTCCACAACCGCAGACATGGGCATCATCATCGAGAAACTGGACCGGATCGAGTTGATAGAGAAGAAGCAGTGCCAGAGCATGACTCATATCGATCAGATGGCACAGACGCTGAGTGACCTGAAGACCTAGATCATGTGTCTCCAGGAGGCACAGACGGCTTCTCAGCCCCGTCTCAGGTCACGGGCAGACACCGACAGCAGCAGTTTGGCCCAACCCTCCGCCCAGTACCGATAGGTGTTGAACAGAGATTCGAAGGGTCGTACGGTTTCACAAGGTGAAACCGCAGTCGATGCGGTGACCGCTCGAAAATCCCGATTCAAACAACAATTAACCCACGACAATCAAGTAAAGCAGTGAAAGTGTGTGGAGTTAAAATTTATTATAACTCTACAACAAAATGTGTATAGGTGCAAGTATGTGTAGAGGTCGAACACAGGGAGCAGAAAGGATATATCGGGGCAAAATTGCTCAAAATGTGTGTGAATGTGATCAAGTGTTCTACTATGCTATTTTTGTGGGTTTTGAATCAATTAATTTTTTTTAATTTTTAATTTTGTATTTTTGTATTTTGATTTTTTTTAATTTTTAATTTTATATTTTCTTTTTATATTTTATCTTTTTTTATTTTTTTCTTTTTCAATATTGGAATGTATATATAATATAAGAAGAGAGGAAAGAGGGTATTTATAAAAATAGTAAAAATGTTCAAAAATTATAAAATGAAATGTTTTTGGTATTTTTATACTTTTCTACTGTTTTTGTGATTTTTGGTTATTTTTCCAAATGTTTTTGGTATTTTTAAAAGTCAAAATAGAGAAAACAGTGAATAAAATGCAAGGCTGAAATTAAAATGGAGAAATAAAATAGAAAACAGTAACCAAAATTCTCCAAGTCAATTTTCCTTAAAGATAATAGAATAAGGAAAATTTAGACACCAAGATTATATTTTTAGGATTTTTGTAGAATTTTTAATATTTTTATAGATGTTTTTGGGGTTTTGTGATTTTTTGGAGTTTTCTTTTATATTTTTTTTATGATTTTTGGTCTGAAATTAAAACACACTAAAATATGCAAGATATATTTTTTTGGGATTTTTCAGGAGCGTTTTTATATTTTTTATGGATTTTATAAGCTAGACAGTGCACAAAATAGATATTTTTGATTTTTAATAAATATTAAAATGAAAGAAATATGAAAAATAAAAATATGCATTAAACTACTATGAAACAGAGACTTAATGTGATTTTCGGAGATTTTTTTGGGGTTTTATAGATGCATGCAAAAAATACTAGAAGCATAAGGAAAAATCATGTTCGCAGGGGCATTTATGTAATATAATGAAAGTTGCAGTGCCAAAATGCAATATGTCCACAAAAATTTATACTGAAATTAAATGTTTAAGCACTAAAAACATATACTCAAAAACCCGGGGGGGGGGTAGCCTGCAAAAACGCCAAGGCTCACGCGCGACACGCGCCTAGCGGGGGCTTTCAAGCAATTACACAAAATCCGGGGGGCTGGTTCACAAATTACAAGCTTAAATAAACTCAGAGAAAGGCTTTGAATTTCAAACGTTAAATAACAAAATAAGCTGGGCAAAGTTTGCAAAATACCCAACTTAAGGGCTGATCGAACAGAGGTGCGGCTTTCACTTAAGCCACGTGTCAAAGATCTGGCGGCCCGTACCCCTTCAGCTTGTCCGGCCCAGATTAAAAGCTCGATGCAGATCAGATGGTGTTGGGATGCGAGATCCGACGGGTATAACAGCAACTGGAAGAACATGAGGCGATCCGACGGTGGGAAAGGGTCGCGGACGATCTGGAAGTAGGCCGCGACGAGATGGGCCGCCGACGAGTTGATCTTCCTCCTCCACCACCGAATGCCACTTCAAAGACCGCCCATCTGCTCCTGGAGGAAGGATCTACCTTCCGGCGGCGCCAAAATGGTCGGGAGGGCACGGATGCGCCGCCGCAAGGTCTGAAATGGCGCAGCTCCAGGTGCTCCCCGTTTTTTTGGCAAAACCGGGCCCCAGACAGAGCCCCTCGACCCCTAGGATCTGCAAGTAAAAAAAAGGTCGACAGTAGATTGTTCGTAGGGTGAACGATGGTTGAATGGTGGTGTATGGTGTGGAAAAAGACGCCGGAGCTCAAGAGCTCCGGCGAGGTTTCGGGTGCGAGTTCTACAACAGTTAGGTGGTCTACTACCAAATTAAATGCACGAATTGAAAGCCAGACATAAGGGCGAACTATACAGCAAGAAACGAGTGGAAAAAACGAAGCGAAAAACGACCTCGAGGGCTGGGGAGCCCAAGGAAGAAACCTCACGGCCGTTGGCCGGAGATGGGTGGTGGAGCGCCTCCTGGCCTCGCGCAACCCTCCTGGACGGTTGGAGGAGGCCCTGTCACGGCCTCCCGTCCAGAACACACGAAGAAGAGGGGTTTGCTAGGTCCAAAAGGGTTCAAGTGTGTGAGGAAGGTGGCGGGCTGGTTTTGAAACATGGCCGAGAGGGCTCCTTCAACGAGGCGTATCGAGCGGCGTGATGATCCGAAGTCCATGACAAGCATTGGGCGTGATTCACCACATCACGAGGAAGAAAAGTCGTGAAGACCTCGACCTCAAATGGTGAAAGATGAGGTCGGGAAAAATTCAAGAAGATAGGACAAAACCTATTTCTGACAGGCTTCAGACCTCGGTCAGAGAGTTGACCGAGGTCAACCAAGGGAGAGATCTGGTTGGTCCACGTGGACCAACCAGAAAAAACCTTGGAAAAAAAGTTTCTAAATTCAATTAAAAATAGGAAATGACTTAATTAAATCTTGGTTATAAAATAAAAAATGTTTATTTTTTTAAAAATTATTTTATAGTGTTTTTTATTTATTTTTAGGAGGTATAATTTTATAAGTTGCCTTTTATGCCCTTTATAGGTATAATACCTACATATTGCGCCCTTTTATTTTTATTTTGTATATTTTAATTTTATTATTTTTGTTTCTTATTTTATAACTTTACAAATTATTTTTATACACGTAAATATATTTTTATTTTATTTTTCTGATGTGTTTAGAAATAGGTGTTGTATCGGTATAGGTATGGGTATTATACCTGTGTATCAAGTATGTAAGTATTTTATTTTAAGTTTTATTTAGGTTTTTATTCCAATTTCAATATACATAATTATTATAAGTAATATTTACAACATTATAAAAATATAAAAATATAAAAATAATGAATAAATAATAAATTGAATATTTTAATCTGTACAAGTATACAATGTGGGTCCAAAACTCAACTTTCAAACCGTACCTCCGCCAAATGTGAAACTACTGCCATTAAATAGCTTATTTTATTCTATTTACAATTAAAGTGAGTTTGCTGCATTTGGAGTTTTCATTTGTGAGATACAGGTCTGCGAAGTTGGGATTCTGGATTTTTATTCAGACCATAACTTTTTATTTGTACATTATTTTTCAGTGAAATAAATTTTGTATTTTTCTTTATTTAATTATCTACAACTTTCATGAACAAAGTTTCTTTATTTGAAGTATAAAAAGTGGAACCAAAAATAGGTCCCAAAATGAATAAAGAATGAATAAAATAAAAAGGAATTTGTGTTGTATTTTGGCCCTTATCTCCCCCTACTTTATTCCTTGTCGACCTATTCATCAAGATGCCTAGGTCTCGGGGTTTCGGGTCATAAAATATTTACAATATTTTATTCTTTTTCTTTTCTTTTCTTTATTCTCTAATTTTGGCTTTTAAAAACCGCATTTTATACAATATTTACACAATGATGCATGAATGCTAAAATGCCTAAATTAACAATATTTACACGCATTTATTAGGGTTTTTAAGGCCCAAATGATAGAATAAAGATGATGAAATGTGGCTTCATCATCCCCCTATACTTTACCTTTGCTAGTCCCTAGCAAACACTTATGCAATAAGTGCAAAAAGAAAAACAAAGAAAAGAAAAAGAAGAAAATTGGATGAAGTTTAATTATCAAACTTGTCTTCACAAAATCAAAGTTTGGAACTTAAGTCGGACCTTTGGATTTTTAGTGCGGGCGGAACCTTAATGAGAACTGGACTTGAAATCCAACAGCTTCGAGAGTCCCAAAACTCTGCTCATGTCTCCTCAATAGCCAGGTCAGAAATATTTCAACTCATACGCAAACTCTTACGACTATGAATCTGACTCGTACAGTGTAAGTGATATGTAGCTCCCCACCTCATAAGTAACAAAGAAACAACCTCCCCCACCCTGGTAACTCTAATGCCTCGGTCTAGCAAGTCTTTCCTCGAGAAGCGGGGTATTCCCTTCTAAGTTCAAGAGCAACCGGCTCAAGAAGAGGGGGAATAAGAGGTATAGAATTTTGGGAGCTCAACCAGTGTAGCTAAGTCTCCCGCTGCAAGCTTCATGAGATGTAACATGGATACCATAAGCTTTTGCTTTATTGGACTATATACACTCCGGTGGGGTTATTAAATTTTCAATCTGACCCACCACTTTTTCTTGGAGTTCTTTTTTTCTCTTTTCTTTTTTTAAGTGCATCTGTACAACATATCTACATGGTGCAGCATATATACAAGAAATTTTCCTCTTGAGCCAGTAGACTATCCCTCTTTTGAAGCTTTATTGCAACCCACAGCTTCTGTCTTTAGCCTTCATCACTACTAGACCAAGTTGAGGCGCACTTCCTTCACTAGAAGAAGAAGAGAGGTTCCGCCTAGAAGTACTACCCTCATATGCTACCCCAAGGCAAAGGAAACTGCCTCCTCACCACCTCATCCGTGGAGAGCTATGTGAAAGGTGCAGGTGTCCAATTTAGGTCATTATCAACAAGAGTCGTGCGTGTGCTCCGAAATACTCTACTTAGGCAGTGAAGAATCCATTGAACCAAGTCCCGTGATCCTCAAAGAATTAAGTCAACTAGACCTGAAGTACCTCAAACCCAGTTCCTATAAGGTTCCTGTTATTAGGTAGATTTTAAGGTCCAATCAAGCTCTAATCTCCGGATTTTACTTAGACTTGTTCAACTATCAAACTCAATGCGAAAAATGCGAATGCTATGCGAATGTTATGCGGATGTTATGCAAAATGCAGGAAATATTTTTGTGAAGCAATTTTCAAAGATTTTGAACTTTTTATGGACTTTTGAAAAGATGATGATGCATATGCATTTTTTTGTATTTTTTCAAAGGATTTTTCAAATGTTTTTGGATTTTAATTTTGCAAATGTTTTTGGAATTTTTGAAAACAAAAAGATTTTGGCTGAAAGCTAGGTTAAAAATATGTACACGGGAGTGCTTCTTATGTATACAAGAAGTGGATTTTAAGAATTTACAGGGGTAAGTGATCAATTTTATACATATAGTGGATTTTGGTGAGATGTATGTATTCCTCAAACTTATTTGACACAAGCTTTTCACAAACTTTTTGAAAACTATAGTCCAAAATAATTTTTACAAACATTTTTACAAACGTGTACACACATTTGAAAATCATTTTGCAAAGGTTTTCAAACATTATAGATAGATTTTTCAAACTATTTTTGCAACCATTTTTCAAACCATTTGCAAATCATTTTTCAAACATTTTATTTCACACAAAGAAAATGGGTTTTATAATCAAAATGTTTTTACAAAGGTTGAGAACATGTAACAAAATATTTTCAAAATAGTTTTCAATAAATGTTCACAAAGATTTTCAAACTATTTTTCAAACATTTGCAAAAAACATTGTCACCTGATTTATTAATCAGTAAATACAAAAGAATTTGAGGAACAAAACACCTTTTATGAGGAATTGTAATGAATTTTAATGAATGAGTAGCTATATTATTAAGAAGATACGAAAGTACGAGTTATGGCTAAAGTATATACGCAGTATATACGACCCCCTATACTTAGCTTGAGCTATGTCCTCATAGATCAGAGAGAAAAGAGAAGACATAACTCATACTGAGTATAGGAAAATCTAACGAATTAAGGAATGAAGAAACAAATGAACGAATGAGAAGTTGACCGTCCCCCCTATACTTAGGATCAAATAATCCTAAGTATAGCAGACTGAACACAAAGCAGGGAGGGTCAAGGGTGGGAATGAACAGATCGTACTCAGATTGTCTCCCCCTATACTTAGGGTAAGAGATCCCTAAGTATAGACAAGAAGAGGAGACAATGGAGAGGATCGAGATAAATGAACAACTCGAGGTGCACACTCCCCTATACTTAGGACAAAGTACGTCCTAAGTATGGAAAACTGTCTACCAGGGCCGCACCTTTTCAGTAGATGAAGAAGATAGAAGAGGAAAAGAAGAAAAGAAGAAAAGAAGAAAAGAGATGGAGATGGAAGAAGAGATCGTGAGGATGTACACATCGCTCCCCCTATACTTAGGATGAAAGAAACTCTAAGTATAGACAACAATAGGAGTGATGACACGGAACGATGAAAGAACACTCGGCTCGTCCACCCCCCTATTCTTAGGACAAAGTACGTCCTAAGCAAGGCAAACACGAGGAATGGGTGGACGAGCAAAACGGTAGAGAGAACAGAGGTACACAAAAGTGAATATACAACAGAGATGGATATACATATGGTCAAGAAGGTTGAAAGCGAACTTTCTTGCGGGACCGCTGAGGAATGGATCTGGTGTGATGTAGGTCGATATCGGGGTCCACAGTGAATGGAAGACGATCAGGGTCAACAGAGTGAAGGTCCTCAGGGGCCCTAGGATGTGAAGGCACAGACGGGTGAGTGTAAGAAGTACGACTAGGTCCGGCCTTGGGAGTCTCGCTAATATCAAAGTGGAATGGGACGAACCCCTCATCATCGGAAGTAGTGTACTCAGAGTCGTCCTGCGAGGTATCATCCAGGTCAAAACCAAAAGGCACAAACTCATCAGTGGAAGTAGTCGAACTCTGTTCGTCCTCTATAATCTCAACCGGATCATCTTTCTCGTCAAAAGGCTCGAATTTCCGAAGAAAAGCAACTAAATCAAATTCGGCCTTAGTTTCATCAGTATCTACATGGACATGAGCGGGCTCGTCAGTGGAAGGAGTTAGTGCATGTCCGTCCTGTATAGTCTCTACATCTGCCCTCCGCTCAATGGTATCGATCGTGTAAAGCCCGCGGATGTCATCAACACATCGCCAATCACAAGAAGCAGAAACTCCAAGGTCTATGCTTTTCGAGACTTCCTCCTTGGAGAGGAATTCTCGGGTCTCATCATCAGTCATAAAGAAGGTCTCTCTGATATCCTCATATAGATCATAGTCCTCGGGGTCAGCCAAGACAGGTGTGGTCGCATCAGGTGCAGGTCTCTGGTCAGCTGTGGGTGCGGTGATCACTGCTTCGCTCTCGTCAGCAGGACGGAAACAAATCTCTCCTGATCCGTAATCAATAATGACCCTCGCAGAGGCGAGGAATGGTCGTCCCAGGATGATCGGAGAGTGCTCCCCTGTGGAGGTCTCCATGGGCAAAACAACAAAGTCAACATGGTAGCTCGTGCCCTGAATCGAAATGATGGCGTTTTCAAGGATACCCTTCGGCCTCTTGATGGATCCATCAGCAGATTGAACTATCATCCTGGTCTTCTTGAGAGGCCCTAGGTGAAGAGACTGTACCAACGAGAAGGGAATGATGTTAATCGAAGCACCGCCGTCTAGGAGAGTGTGATCACATGTGTGGTCAGAGATGGTGCAGCTAATGAATGGTGTGGCAGTGTTCCTCTTCTTGGGAATGGGACGGTGTGTAATGGCGTGGGCAGTGGCCATGGTCAAGATATGACGCTCAGATCTGCTCCTCCGCTTTCTCTTCTTGGGAAGAGGAGCAGATAAATCAGTCATGGCCTGCTGAAGTGGGGCACTGATAATCTCGTGAATGGTGGCCACCACTTCGGGTTCAGTTAGCATTTTTTTGAATTTTTGGACTTCCTCCATACAAGGGAGGAAGTCGGAATCAGCATCTACACGAGGCATGCCAAGAGCAGTCTGTACAGCGGCATCCTCGGGGTCAAAGGTGGGACAAGGTGTGAAAGGTTGTATGGTCAAAGGGTCTGGCAGGTGGGCACTCTCCTCACAGTCTGGCTCAATCATGTGTCTCCCAAAATCTTTTTGTGTTTTTAAAATTTTCTCATTTTTTTGTATTTTCGGCGATTGCAAGCTCTCATGGAAATCCTCGAATGAACCCATATCATCAAATGGTCGAATATCATGGTCGCTCTTATTTGTGCTAGTGAGGTGGTCAATCCTCTGTCTCATATGATCCATCATCTGGGTCAAGTGCTCAAGGGTAGATTCCATGAAAGGTGACTCCGACAGATCAGTCTCGGGTGAATGTGGAGGTGGAAAATACGGAGGTGGTAGTGGGTGTGGGTAGAAATCCGAATCCTGATACTGCGGCTGAGGTGGATATGTACAAAAGTCAGGAGCAAAGTCCTCTTGGAAAAAAGGAGGTGGACCGGCTGGAGTGAACGAGGGATCCGCAAAGTCCGGATAAAATACGCTCCAGGGGTCCATCTCGGAAATAAAAGACAATGATCGGGAGAGCACGATGGTCAAGTCAAGAGAAGTGGAGAAAAGGCGCAAATGCGCAGAGGCGATCTAGAATGCACACAAAACAATCACAAACAAAAATGAATCAATCAAACCCTCAATTCACCTACTCAACTCGGTAGAGACCGAAAATTCGGTCTTTTTATCTTGTCTGTTTTAGAGTTAGGTGAGAAGTCAAGAAGTTGCACAAACACTTAGGGGCTCAAATAGGATTTGGGCACTAATCCTTAGTGTGTGCGCGAGCAAGTAAAACGAAGACAATGAGGGGATTACTCGCCCCAAGACAAATTTTTCTTTTTGGTGGTTTTTAGGGTCAAGTAATATTAACAGTCCCAATTTTATTAGTTATCACTTTTTTTTGAAATTTTAATAAGAAATGCACGAACCTATGGAGGAGTCAATTTTACTTAGCACCTAGGTGATCAAAATCAGAGATAGAGAGTCGGAAAAGCAATGCAAGCGGCAAAACGATGATGTATGCTAAAGCGTAAATGCTCACCTTGCCTCCATCACTCTACATGCAAGGATGCTCAGCAGAATTGAAACCTAACTATATGCAAATGCAAGCCAATGAAATTGCCCTAAGTTTCAGAAATTGCTATTAACGTGAAGCACCACAAGTCGGCCACTTATCTTTAACCTAAGAGTCCGGTCTTGGCTTACCCCTCCTCTTCTCGACACACTCGAGTTCAGGAGTAGCGCTTGATGGGGCTCGCTCACGGCACACGGGTTAAGAGATAAATGAACAGACTGTTTAAATTTGACTAAGTCCAAACGAGTCTATAGGTACATGCAAATATATTAGGTGTTTGGCCTTAGTCTATCGCAAGCAATCCTAAAACTAGGGGCTCAATAACACAAAATAAGAAAACAAAATTGAGAAAACAAAGGAAAAAAGATGCGATGAAAACCGTAAAATCCGCGGTGATCCCCCAAGTGTACAAACACTTGGAAATTGGGCCCGAAAGTCCAAAGTCCGAATGTACCTGTATTATTACAAATTAGATGGTCTCTCTCACCAAAATTACACTAATAAATGCAATAAATAGACTAGAATCGTCTTCAAAATCCTCTCCTACCCCGCCTTCGTGCTAAGTCAAGTCGCCTCACGTGGGTGCGAAGGTGCTCCTGGAAGCAAGCTCCTCCCTCGATCCGCGTACCTCGCAAGAAGTCAAACAAGAGAGGGGTTAGACAATTCAAATATGATAAACAAGCAGAAATAAAAAGCCACGAAAAAGACAAATAATCACAAACACAAAGCAATAACCCGAACTACGCGCTGTTGCTCCCCGGCAACGGCGCCATTTGTTGAACAGAGATTCGAAGGGTCGCACGGTTTCACAAGGCGAAACCGCAGTCGATGCGGTGACCGCTCGAAAATCCCGATTCAAACAACAATTAACCCACGATGATCAAGTAAAGCAGTGAAAGTGTGTGGAGTTAAAATTTATTATAACTCTACAACAAGATGTGTATAGGTGCAAGTATGTGTAGAGGTCGAACACAGGGAGCAGAAAGGATAGATCAGGGCAAAATTGCTCAAAATGTGTGTGAATGTGATCAAGTGTCTACTATGCTATATTTTTGTGGATTTTTAATCAATTATTTTTTTTAATTTTTAATTTTGTATTTTGATTTTTTTAATTTTTAATTTTATATTTTCTTTTTATATTTTATCTTTTTTTTATTTTTTTCTTTTTCAATATTGGAATGTATATATATAATATAAGAAGAGAGGAAAGAGGGTATTTATAAAAATAGTGAAAAATGCTCAAAAATTAGAAAATGAAATGTTTTTGGTATTTTTATACTTTTCTATTATTTTTGTGATTTTTGGATATTTTTCCAAATGTTTTGGTATTTTTGAAAGTCAAAATAGAGAAAACAGTGAATAAAATGCAAGGCTGAAATAAAAATGGAGAAATAAAATAGAAAACAGTAACCAAAATTCTCCAAATTAATTTTCACTTAAAGATAATAGAATAAGGAAAATTTAGACACCAAGATTATATTTTTAGGATTTTTGTAGAATTTTTAATATTTTTATAGATGTTTTTGGGGTTTTGTGATTTTTTGGAGTTTTCTTTTATATTTTTTATGATTTTTGGTCTGAAATTAAAACCTAAAATATGCAAGATATATTTTTTTGGGATTTTTCAGGAGTGTTTTTATATTTTTTATGGATTTTATAAGCTAGACAGTGCACAAAATAGATATTTTTGATTTTTAATAAATATTAAAATGCAAGAAATATGAAAAATAAAAATATGCCGTTAAACTACTATGCAACAGAGACTTAATGTAATTTTTGGAGATTTTTTGGGGTTTTATAGATGCATGCAAAAAATACTAGAAGCATAAGGAAAAATCATGTTCGCAGGGGCATTTATGTAATATAATGAAAGTTGCAGGGCCAAAATGCAATATGTCCACAAAAATTTATACTGCAGTTAAATGTTTAAGCACTAAAAACATATACTCAAAAACCCGGGGGGTAGCCTGCAAAAACGCCAAGGCTCACGCGCGACGCACGCGCCTGGCGGGGGCTTTCAAGCAATTACACAAAATCCGGGGGGCTGCTTCGCAAATTACAAGCTTAAATAAACTCAGAGAAAGGCTTTGAATTTCAAACGTTAAATAACAAAATAAGCTGGGCGAAGTTTGCAAAATACCCAACTTAAGGGCTGATGGAACGGCGGTGCGGCTTTCACTTAAGCCACGTGTCAAAGATCTGGCGGCCCGTACCCCTTCAGCTTGTGCGGCCCAGATTAAAAGCTCGATGCAGATCATATGGTGCTGGGCTGCAAGATCCGACGGGTATAACAGCAGCTGGAAGAACACGAGGCGATCCGACGGTGGGAAAGGGCCGTGGACGATCTGGAAGTAGGCCGCGACGAGATGTGCTGCCGGCGAGCTGATCTTCCTCCTCCACCGCCGAATGCTGCTTCAAAGACCGCCCAGCTGCTCCTAGAGGAAGGATCTACCTTCCAGCGGTGCCAAAATGGCCGGGAGGGCACAGATGCGCCGCCGCAAGGTCTGAAATGGCGCAGCTCCAGGTGCTCCCCATTTTTTTTTGGCAAAATCGGGCTCCAGACAGAGCCCCTCGACCCCTAGGATCTGCAAGGAAAAACAAGGTCGACGGTAGATTGTTCGCAGGGTGAACGATGGTTGAATGGTGGTGTATGTGTGGAAAAAGACGCCGGAGCTCAAGAGCTCCGTCGAGGTTTCGGGTGCGAGTTCTACAACGATCATGTGGTCTACTACCAAATTAAATGCACGAATTGAAAGCCAGACATAAGGGCGAACTATACAGCAAGAAACGAGTGGAAAAAACGAAGCGAAAAACGACCTTGAGGGCTGGGGAGCCCAAGGAAGAAACCTCACGGACGTTGGCCAGAGATGGGTGGTGGAGCGCCTCCTGGCCTCGCGCGACCCTCCTGGATGGTTGGAGGAGGCCCTGTCACGGCCTCCAGTCTAGAACACACGAAGAAGAGGGGTTTGCTAGGTCCAAAAGGGTTCAAGTGTGTGAGGAAGGTGGCGGGCTGGTTTTGAAACATGGCCGAGAGGGCTCCTTCAACGAGGCGTATCGAGCGGCGTGATGATCCGAAGTCCAAGACAAGCATTGGGCGTGATTCACCACATCACGTGGAAGAAAAGTCGTGAAGACCTCGACCTCAAATGTATGAGGCCGGGAAAAATCCAAGAAGATAGGACAAAATCCATTTCTGACAGGCTTCAGACCTCGGTCAGAGAGTTGACCGAGGTCAACCAAGGGAGAGATCTGGTTGGTCCACGTGGACCAACCAGAAAAAACCTTGGAAAAAAAGTTTCTAAATTCAATTAAAAATAGGAAATGAATTAATTAAATCTTGGTTATAAAATAAAAAATGTTTATTTTTTTATAAATTATTTTATAGTGATTTTTATTTATTTTTAGGAGGTATAATTTTATAAGTTGCCTTTTATGCCCTTTATAGGTATAATACCTACATATTGCGTCCTTTTATTTTTATTTTGTATATTTTAATTTTATTATTTTTATTTCTTATTTTATAACTTTACAAAGTATTTTTATACACGTAAATATATTTTTATTTTATTTTTCTGATGTGTTTAGAAATAGGTGTTGTATTGGTATAGGTATGGGTATTATACCTGTGTATCAAGTATGTAAGTATTTTATTTTAAGTTTTATTTAGGTTTTTATTCCAATTTAAATATACATAATTATTATAAGTAATATTTACAACATTATAAAAATATAAAAATATAAAAATAATGAATAAATAATAAATTGAATATTTTAATATGTATAAGTTTACAATGTGGGTCCAAAACTCAGCTTTCAAACCGTAGCTCCGCCAAATGTGAAACCACCACCATTAAATAGCTTATTTTATTCTATGTACAATTAAAGTGAGTTTGCTGCATTTGGAGTTTTCATTTGTAAGATACAGGTCTGGGAAGTTGGGATTCTGGATTTTTATTCAGACCATAACTTTTTATCTGTACATTATTTTTCAGTGAAATCAATTTTGTATTTTTCTTTACTTAATTATCTACAACTTTCATGAACAAAGTTTCTTTATTTGAAGTATAAAAAGTGGAACCAAAAATAGGTCCCAAAATGAATAAAGAATGAATAAAATAAAAAGGAATTTGTGTTGTATTTTGGCTCTTATCTCCCCCTACTTTATTCCTTGTCGACCTATTCATCAAGATGCCTAGGTCTCGGGGTTTCGGGTCATAAAATATTTACAATATTTTATTCTTTTTCTTTTCTTTTCTTTATTCTCTAATTTTGGCTTTTAAAAACCGCATTTTATACAATATTTACACAATGATGCATGAATGCTAAAATGCCTAAATTAACAATATTTACACGCATTTACTAGGGTTTTTAAGGCCAAAATGATAGAATAAAGATGATGAAATGTGGCTTCATCAATAGGTTCCCCATGTGCAGGCGGAACACTACCAGCCACAGCCGCAACAGTACGTCCAGTCACCACCTCAGGACATCCAGATGGTGGTGTATCAGCCGGACCAGCCCCTGGAAGTACTCCCCCCACCCACCTACGAGCAGGAGCCGTTGATGGATGTCAACGAGATCTGGTATGACCGACCCCAGCCCGGTATCCGATGAGACCATCCTAGATTCCGCCCGGCTGTCGGAGGCACCAGTTCCCAGCAGCAGCCTCCAGTTCAGGGTGGCCAGTACGGCCAGCAGCATGAGCAGCCCCAGCCCCCAATACACCAGTAGCCATCCCACAACAGAGAGCAGTACGGTCTTCGTCCCTATCAGCAGGGACAATCCTGGAGGCAACAACAACCTCAGCAACAGTATCATCCCCAGTATCCCTCTCACCCTCACCAGTAGCAGCAGCCTCATTACCAGCGAAGCCACCCGTCAGGTTCTCATGAGCCGATCTATGAGAACCCTGCACTTGATGACTTAGCCCGCCTCATGTCCGAGCAGCAGGCTACTTTTCAACGGGAGATGGATGAGTTTCGTCAGGAGATGAGGGAGATAGTGAGAGGGTAGGCCGCCATTCCTACCCAGATCGAGCCCAATCCGAACAGCCTCAAGAGGAAGTCTGAGCAGGTAGAGTTCATTAATATTACCACTCCTAGTGCTTCACTTGGTGATATGTTTGCATACATGTTAGATGCTGATTTTGTTACACTTAGGAGCAGTAGGATGCCAGCAGGCGGTGCCTTGTTTGAGCGACGATCCCATGCCACTTCAGGAGCGCTAGTCGAGGAGGAGAGCGGTGCTGATGCCGCTAGAGATGATGACGGTGGAACTGACGCCACCACGGATGTTGATCCAGCCGACGGTACTGAGGCCGTCGCGATTCCAGATGGAGGAGGTGGTACTGACGCCACCATACCAATTGCTACGCCAGAGCGCAGTACTGATGCTGCGAGTCCAGATGCTGAGGGTGGTACTGAGGCCACCATTTTCAGTTCTGCTAGTCATGTTGTTTTTTCCTTCAGTGCATGTATCTCAAGACATTTCTGCAAATAAAAGAAAGGGTTTATTGTTTCGGATCCACCTATGTTGCTTGATGATGTATGCGTGGATTCTACTTTGCCTGAGCATTCCAGACCCTCTCCTCGTATTTCATCTGAGAAGGACCCAGTAGTCCCCTTTCCCCGAGCACTCTACTTGGCTAAGGGGCAGTAAAAAGAAAATCATAAAAAGAACCACCAGATAGAGTTCAGCCAGCAGATGATGGACCGATTTCACATACAGTTGACTCTACAGGAGGCCTTGGAGTACATACTTCTCTTCTAGAGATCACTCAAAGACAGGACCACAGTTAGGAAGAAGAGGAAGAACCACCAGTCAGAGATCCATGTGCTTAATCGCGCCACATGCTTTGCGATACAGAACTGTCTGCCAGCCAAGAGGCCAGATGCAGGAGCCCCGTATGTCAGATGCCACATTCATGAACAGAGATTCGACCGCACTCTATTAGACAGCGTTGCTTCGATCAACCTACTTCCGACAGCTCTTCTCGACCGCTTCGAGTTGGGACCTCTCCGACAGAGCAGGACGATCCTACAGTTTGCTGATCGATCTGTCAAGAGGCCGAAGGGGTTGCTGAAGGACGTTGTCGTCATGATTCAAGGCTTGAAATTCCCCGTGGACTTCGTTGTATTGGACATGGAGATCCATGAATCAATGACCGATACCCCCATCATTTTAGGATGCCCATTCTTGGCCACAGCCAAGGTGGTATCCGATCATGATAGAGGGAAGGTGTACTTTCGCGTCGAAGGCGAGAATATACAAATAGAGACGGTTCAAGAGACTAGAGCCAGAGATTCATCTTGCTCAGAGACGACTTCCGATTCAGAGCAGATGACAGAGGCAGGACGAGACATTCACCAGGACTGCGATTTTGTGATTACAGATGACGAGGCAGTTTGGGCAGACCCAGTAGCACAGGCCATCCTCTCACCTTCAGAGTTTGTTGATGCAGAGATGCTAGCAGAGGAGAGCTTGGAGAGCGCATTCCTGGTCCAGGATACATCTCAGGCAGAAGAGCCGGTTCCCGATCGTGATGCATATTTTATTTTTGATTCTGATACAGATCCCTCGGAGTCAGATTTAGACTGGGCAGAGTTTGATGATTTGATACCTTGTCTGACTTCCACAGAGCCTACAACTAGGGAGGAGGCTGATCCCACACAGAGCAGAGACACACCAGCAGAGCATCCTTTGCCAGATTCAGATTATGAGCGAGAGTTATCATTCTCCCATGCATATATGGCCGCATTCACTCAGACTTTTCAAAGGCCAGATCTACCAGCACCATGTTGTCTAGAGATGAAGCCGCTACCATCATCGCTGAAGTATAGGTTCCTTGCGGGTGAGTAGGAGATGTACCCATCTCCGCTGATTTGATTGGAGAGCAGGAATCCCGTCTGATGGGGGTTCTTGAAAAGAACCGCAAGGCAATAGGATGGAGTGTAGACGATCTCCAGGGGATAAGTCTGGCCATGTGCTCCCACCGTATCTATCTCAAGGAGGACGTAAAGCCGTCGTGTGAGTTCCAGCGGCGGCTGAACCTGAATCTTCAAGATGCTATCATGAAGGAGATCTTGAAATGGTGAAGCGTCAATTTTATCTACCCCATCTCCGACTCCAAATGGGTCAGTATGTTACATATGGTGCCCAAGAAGACGGGCATCACCACAGTTGTTAGTAAGTCTGGAGAGGAGATCGCTACCCGGGTACCCACTTCTTGGTGGGTCTGTGTGGACTACACACGAGTGAACTAGGCCATCAAGAAGGATCATTTCACTCTGCCTTTTATTGATCAGATTATTGAGAGGCTGACATGGAAGAGCCATTACTGTTTCTTGGATGGGTACTCCGGATGCAATCAGGCGGCCATTGCGCCCGAGGACCAAGAGAAGACCACCTTCACCTGTCCCTTCGGGACATATGCTTTCAGACGCATACCATTTGGATTGTGCAACGCTCTGGTGACATTCTAGAGGTGCATGCTGTCCATCTTTTCGGACATGGTGGGGGAGTGCTTGGAGGTCTTCATGGATGATTTTTCAGTCTACGGCGACGCATTTGATTCTTGTCTTGACTTCCTAGACCGCGTCCTTCAGCGATGCATAGAGGTTCACCTCATGTTGTCATGGGAGAAGAGTCACTTCATGGTGACTCAAGGGATGGTGCTTGGCCATATCATCTCCAACAGGGGCATGGAGGTTGATCCGACCAAGGTGGATGTCATTAGAAAACTCGATCCACCATCCAACTTGCGGCAGTTACGATCTTTTTTGGGACACGTCGGTTCTACCGACGATTCATTCATGATTTCAGAAGGATTGCCCGACCGTTGACTGATCTACTAACGAAAGACACCGAGTTCCTTGTTGATGATAAGTGTCTTGCGTCATTTGAGACTCTCAAGAGTCTAGTTGTAGAGGCTCCTGTTCTCGAGCCGCCTGATTGGTCTCTCCCATTCGAGATCATGACGGATACCTCCGATTTTGCCGGGGGGCCGTGCTGGGACAGAGGAGGGATGGAGTCCCATTGCTATTCACTACGCTATCCGTACTTTGGATGCCGCTCAGCGGAACTACACCGTCACTGAGAAGGATATGCTAGCCATAGTATTCGCCCTTGATAAGTTCAGATCTTACACAATTGGATTTAGAGTGACCATCTATACATATCATACCGCCATCAGGTACCTCATGGCAAAGAAGGATGCCAAAGCCAGATTGATGAGATGGATCCTTCTACTCCAGGAGTTTGATATAGAGATTAAGGATAATCCTGGAGTCAAGAATGTGGTAGCGGATCATCTCTCCCAATTGGAGTTTCTTGAGGATTCTGAGCAGAGCGAGCCTATTTGTGAGACCTTCCCAGATGAGGCGATCCTTGCTATCGCCTCTCTCCCATGGTACGCCGATATTGTGAACTATCTTGTCGCCAAGAAAGTTCCACAAGTTTGGCCCAGGCAGAAACTTGAGACCTTCCTCGCGAAGGCCAAGTTTTACCATTGGGAGGATCCCGTCCTTTTTCATGAAGGAGGGGATAACATCTGGTGTTGGTGCATTCCTCAGGAGGAGCACCATAGCGTCCTCACTTACTGCCGCAAGCTTGAGGCAGGAGGACATCACTCTGGGAGGAGAACGACACAGAAAGTTCTCCAATCCGGTCTATGGTAGACTACTCTCTTCAAGGACTCTGATGAGTTCGTGAAGAGGTGTACTGACTGTCAGAGGATGGGCACTTGTGGACAACGTGATATGATGCTGATACAGCCCATTCACTTCTGTGAGGTTTTTGACGCATGGGGCATCGATTTCATGGGTCCATTCCCTAAGAGTCAGGGATTTGAGTACATTCTGTTGGCCGTGGATTATGTGAGTCATTGGGATGAGGCCATCCCCGCCCGAACTGCAGATGCTAGGACTGTTTGCCGATTTTTGAGGAAGAATATTATTTCACGGTTTGGGGTACATCGAATGTTGATATCTGACGGGGGGTCTCATTTTGTCAACGAAAAGGTAAAGGCCCTTGCTAGCGAGTTCAGCATAGACCATCGAGTAGCCACTCCGTACCACCCTCAGACGAATGGTCTTGCTGAAGTGTCAAACTGGGAGATCAAGACTATATTGCAGAAGGTCATCCACCCTGACCGAAAGGATTGGTCACAACTTTTGGACTCGGTCTTGTGGGCATATAGGACGTCCTTCAAGACGCCTTTGGGTACATCTCCCTTTCGCCTCGTGTATGGCAAGCCCTGTCATTTACCTGTTGAGCTGAGACATAGGTCACTTTGGGCAGTCACTGATATACTTATGGATCCAGTGAGTGTAAGAGATCGGAGCAGGGCAGAGTTAGCAGCCCTGGATGAGCTTCGTGATACAACATTTTCGAGCAGCCTACAGTATAAGGAGAGAGTGAAGGAGTGGCATGATTCTCATATCAACCACAAGCAGTTTGAGCCAGGACAGAGAGGATGGTTGTTTGATGCTAGGCTTTGTTTATTCCCAGGGAAGCTACAGAGCAAATGGAAGTGACCCTATCTGGTCCGAAAGGTGCATGACAATGGGAGTATCGATATATCTGAGTTGTCTTCTGATGCTACTTTTGTGTTAACGGTCAACGACTCAAACCATATCTAGATCATGAGCCGCTGGTCGTTGACGTTGCCCCTATTCACTTTGGGTGAGATGTGGTCTCTTGACTCACATCTATTGCATCTCACACCTGATTATCATTGTTCTTCCGACTTGTATAGATCCAGTTGTCCATATCACTCTATTCTTTAGCCCCACACCCCATCTTGATCTTATGATTCTGCTATACTTAGGGTGTACTTTACCCTAAGTATGGGGGGGTGTAGGACTCTTGGGTATTCTATTGATTCTTTCTACCTCTATTTTGCTGCCTATACTTAGGGATATTTTCCCCTAAGTATAGGGGGTAGACCCTGTACATCCTTCCACTCAGATTTCCCTTCATGTACATCTTGCTATACTTAGGATTACTTGATCCTAAGTATAGGGGGAAACACCGAGTCCTCTTTATTCTATTCTTTGATTCATCTTTGTATATACCATTCCTTTTCACTTCCCTATACTAAGCACGAGTTATATCTTTTTCATCACTCTTGACTCCGAGGACATCGTTCGAGATAAGTATAGGGGGTGTCGTATATATTTCATGTATACTTTAGCCATAACTCGTACTTTGTGTGAGTGTGTTAATAAATAAAATGGCTAAAAATCCATAAAAATTTAAAAAAATTTACTTGCACATAAAACTCTTCTTCCACATAAATAACTATTTATAAAAATTATTTTTGTACAAATGATTGTAAAAATAATTTGTGTAAATAGTTTGCAAACATTTTGATATAAAAATTATGTATATAGTACAAAATTTTTGTAAAATGTTTGAAAAACAAAAAGTTTGCAAAAATCTTATGTAAAATTTTGTAAATATTTTGCAAAACTTCGCATTCATGCATACATCCATATTTTCAAACATTTTTCAAAAATTTTGCACATTTATAAAAATTTGTAAAAAATTGCATCTTTTGTAAATACTCCTACAATTTTTCCAAATCATAGTTGACATTTAAACTGGCGTGGAATTAAATTGGAAAATGGAGCTTGGTTAAGACCTTAATCCACCTATTTCTAAGAGGAACTTTATAGGGTTTAGGATTAAGATTTTTCAGGTCCTTTGGGACTTAATTCTTTGAGTCCACTAGGCTATGAGCATATGTCATCTTCATGAGCCTAAGTAGAGTACTAAGCAACGCACACGTGACTCTCAGAGACAATGGCTTTACTTGCACCAACACTTTACACATAGCTCTCCACGGATGAGGTGGTGAGGAGGCAGCTTCCTTTGGCTTGGGGTAGAATATGAGGGTAGTACTTCTAGGCGGAACCTCTCTTCTTCTTATAGTGAAGGAAGTGCGTCTCAACTTGGTCTGGTAGTGATGAAGTCTAAAGACAGGAGTTGTGGGTTGCAATAAAGCTTTAAAAGAGGGATAGTCTACTAGCTCAAGAGGAAAAACTCCTTATCTATATATATATATATATATATATATATAAGCACCATGTAGATATGTTGTACATATGCACATCAAAAAAATGTGCAAAGAAAGAAAAAACTCCAAAAAAGTGGTGGGTCTGATTGGAAATAAAATACCCACCGGAGTGTATATAGTCAAATAAAGCAAAGCTTATTACTACACTGGTTAGAGATCCCAGGGATACATGACTACACTGGTCATGGTCCATTCTCTTCTTCCCCCTCTTCTTGAGCTGGTTGTACTTGAATTTAGAAGGGAATACCCCGCTCCTCGAGGAAAGAGTTGCTAGACTGAGGCATTAGAGTTACCTTGACAAGGGGGGTTGTTTCTTTTTCATTTCTAAGGTGGGGAGCTACATATCACTTACACAGTACAAGGAAAGATTCATGGTCATTAGGGCTTGTTTGGTTGCTGGGTTGGACTGGGATGGGTTGGGGTACACCGGTGTACCCCTCCTTCCAACCCTCTCAATCCTCCTCACAGTTTGCAATTCACAGGGGTACAGTTTACTATTCACAGGGGTACCCCAACCCAACCCAGTCCAACCCAGTAACCAAACATTCCCTTAGAGTTTGTGTATGTAGACTTGTTCTGATCTGGTTTATTGAGGAGTCTTGACCATAGATTGGTGGAACTTAGAGCCTGCTGAGTTTTAAGCCTAAGTCCAAATAAGGTTCCGACAAATTAATAATCCAAAGGTCTGACTGAGCTCCATATTTCAATTTATTGAAGGAAAGTTTAATAATCAACCTTGATTTCCCATCTTTTTCTTTTTCTTTCTCTTTTGCACTTCTTTTTCAAATAAGTGTTTGCTAAGGGACTAGAAAAAGTAAAGTATAGGGGGGATGATGAATCACCATTCATCACTCTTTATTCCTTTATTTTAGCTAAAAATCTTTGCAAAACACCATGTAAATATTTGTAAATATAATAATTTGTCAAACTACATGCTTTATGTAAATAGCAATAATTAGCATGTTTTTGTGCAAAAATAAAGGAATAAAAAAATAAAGAAAAAGAGGGAAATATTTAGAATACATATTGAGTGACCTGAACCCAAGGATGGGCGCAAAATAAAGCAAGTAGAGAGAGATAGGGCCATTCATCATTGTACAAATATTCCCCCTTTCATGTATATATTTTATTTTCATAAAATAAAATTATATATGTGTTCCTCATAATTTGTATATATTTCTAAAAATAAAATAAAAATGAGAAAAATAAAATAAAAATAAAAATAAATTCTCTCTCACCCTTGTAATACCATTTATATATGTACATGTACCTATTTATTTACCCTTGTAAATACATAATAAAAATCAAATAAAAATCACTTTATATCCCAAATTTTATTTTGTAAATAAATAAAATATAAAATTGGGATAATTGTAAAAAAATAAACTAATAAAAATAAAAATATAAAATACATATGTATTTATACCTATATATAATATAATATTATGTATATACATTAATTTATTTTTCAAAAAAATAAATAAAAATCACTAAAAAATAAGTTGAAAAATAATAAACATTTTTCATGTTGTAAATACTTTGAAATAAAATCATTTACTATTTTGTATTGAATTTACAAATAATTTCGAAATGGTTAATTCTCATTGGTCCACGGGGGATGTTGACCCTTGGTCAACTACCCCCCTGGACCACTTCTCGCGGACCAGGTTTTTGACCCGATTTCTCCCATTTTTCCTGAATCGGTCCACCACCCATTCAATCAAACCTCGGGCTCCGATTGTTGACGCATGATCTGTGATCCTCGCCCGAACTTCTCGTTAGGGCTCCGGACCTCGATTCGTGCGCTACATTCCCAACTTATCGGACCTACACCAATATATAACACAAGCCACAGCCGCCTTCTCCCGTACCTTTGGCCCCTCGTCTTCGACCCAATAACCTCCACCTTCCTCCTCGAGTGACAGCGAGCGCGGGAGCGTGTTGCAGCGAGCGTGCGGAGGCGTAGCCATAGGTCCGACGACCATCATCGCCGAGTTCCGCCACCGACAAAGCCTAAGCCTCAAGAGGCGTCGCTCCATCGAGGCAAAGACCGTAGGAGACTCAGCATCTCCACCATAGACGCTTCCGATCATCAGAGCATCTCCACCATAGGAGACCCAGTAGCCTAGTTTGATTTTCGATTCTTAGGTTTCAGGCCGCCGGCCTTCTCCGGCCGATTCCAGACCATCCGATCATCGATTCCCCCATCCGACCACACCTACAACTCCATGAGTCTTCTCTCCATGTTCTTCGCCCATCCATACACCCTGGTTCGCCCCGGAACCTGGACTTCAGATCTCCTCCACCGTCGCTTGCTGGAGACCCACGCCGCGCCTCACCTGATCACCCCCTTCGTCCGCTAACAGGTCGAGGAAGTTTGCCCTCGATCCCTCTTGCTTCCCGCAGGTACCAAGGCTAAAGAGCCTCATATGGTGACCCGATTACTCAGGAACAAGAGCCCCAGGTCCCCGACGTTGCTGGAGCACCTCGGTCGCTCCCGACCTCATCAGAGACCTTTACCAGCTGCGGACGACCGAGAGCTCCGATTCCCCCATCTTAACAGCCCCAAAGGACCTCCCTAGCGCACACAGTGGCTGGACGAACGTCGCCGGCGATCAGTTCTTCGAGGACACTCCAGAGCCGTCAATCGAGCCCCCTTGCGACAGTTTAGATCTCAGCCATCCATCTAAGGGAGGCTCTCCACCATTCGATCCATCTACAGATCAGATCCAGGACGTTCATTGCCGAAGGGGTGTCCGCGCATCTCCACCATTCGATCTGAAGATATCCTCCTGCTAACCGTTGGATCATAATAAAAGGGTAATTATTACTTAGGCCCTTCTTAGTTTAGCATTTACGTTTGAGTCCTGTAAATATTTTTCATAGTTGTTTTTATTTTGGAATATTTGCACTTCAGACCCTAGTGTTTTAAGATATTGCATTTTAGTCCTTCCAGTTGTGAAGCACGTGCTTCGACACGTGATATTTTGGGATAATTTCATGTATTGGGATGGGTTTTTGTGGATGTTATGAAATGCCCTGTGAGTGTTGATTTCGAACATGTGCTGGATTTGATGCGCATTTTACATTGAGCCCCCTAGGCTTTGCGCACGTATTCCATTTGAGCCCCTGAAACTTATTTTTCTTTCATTTAGGTCCCTGGGTGCTGCGCCTCTTCTATTGATTGAATAAAATGTCAAATTAACTCCAAATCCACTGAAATTTGGATACATGGCCCCTGCCACTTGTGTAAAAATTTCAATAATTTTTGGAACATTTTGTTTTCCTATTTTTATAAATTCAAAAACACCTATTTTTGCTACTGTTTGAATTATAAAATCAGCTGAAAATATTAAAAGCCCACCAAAAATTCTAAAAAAATTAGTGTTTGTTAATTTTGTTGTCTTCTTGCTTCAGTTCGATTTTTGCTGCATTTGGCTATCTAAAACCCCTAAAAATTGAGATACCCTAAAAACCTTATAAAAACATTAAAAATTTTAAAAAAACTCAAAAAATTGCAATTTCTTTTCATGTAGTTTAGTTTTTACTTTTTTTTTTCATATCAAATTGTCTCCAGATTTTTATAGGCTATTTATCTATTTTTAAATAGCCTTTCAAATCTGGCTGCACAATAGTCCTAATTTTCTTTCTTATTTCATTTTTAGAAAATCAACAAAAAAAGATAAAAATCTTAGAAAATTATAAAAACACTATAAAACTCATAAAATCCAAAAAAAATTTTATTGCAATTTTCTGACATTTTTGTGGCATTAAATAATTAGTTGAATGTGACACTTTTAGCCTTGTTTTACATTTTCTTTATAATTAAAAATACAAAAAAAATTAAATCTATAAAATCCACCAAAACATTTAATTCTTTTTATTTGCTTTTTAGACTACTTCGTAGGCCTTTGGACAATTTGTGCTCCTTGTGTTCGACCCTAATCGCTATACCAGGTTAAATAAATAACGAGATCGCTATTCGGCTTTTTGTTTGATTATTATATTTTGGTGGTCTATTTTTCTTGATTGATCGATCTCCGAGATTCGGGTCGCAACGACCCTTGTTTTTACACCTTACCCGGATCTTAATTGAGGATTTTCCGGTCATTAGTTTTCTTTTCTTTTCTTTATTATATTATTTTGGCTTTAAAAACTGTATTTTCTACAATATTTACACATACATGCACGAATGCTAAAATGCATGAATTAAGGGTATTTACATGCATTTACCATGGTTTTTGAGGCCAAAATGATAGAATAAAGATGATGAAATATAGATTCATCGGGAACTCACACAGATGCGAAACGGAAGCGAAGAGCCAGATAGACAGGCTGTCGGTGGAGAAATACCAAGAGCTGATGGCGGAGATAGACGTCGGGATGAGCCGCAGGACCCAACCAGACCAACTCGCACCATGAGGTAGTTGCACAACCCTAGTGCAACCCTCACATACTGATGGATCCAGCTGCCTTCTATCTTGGACAATTTCGAGCTCCATCCCCAAACCGTTCAGTCACTACTAGGGTTGGGCATTGGGCTGGGCCGGCCCGACCCGGCCCAAAACCCGACCCGTATAACCCGACCCAAACCCGAACCCGAAATTTAATGGGCGGGCCGTGGGCCCTAAAATGAGCCCATATTGATTAACGGGCCGGGTTTGGGCCTTAGAAGGCCCAAACCCGTTAGCCCGATAGCCCGATCCCTTCTAAAGCAAGTATATTTATATCCAGTACGGTATAATTATATCAATTATATTCATGTTCATTCCAAATACCATGTTCTAACTTTACTATCCTTATTCAAGTGTAGAATAAATGCTTAGATACATTAATAATCATATCCAATAGTGGATTGAGGATATTATTACATTAATATACAAGATTATTACATTAATATGCAATAATGGAATCTGTGTCCTCAAGTGTTACAGCATGTACAACTGTAAGTAACCAATTTGTATTGGGTCATAGTGCCCGCATCTACAATAGAATATGTAATGGTGAATTCAATGGTGGTTTAAGTCGCCATATTTTTACCACATTTGTATTTCCAACATACAACTAATGTTAAAATCACAAATTAGTTAGCATACTTTATAGTTTTAAACATGCACACATGCATAAGAAACAACCACACAAATGCAAGAAGAATGGAAGACATGATATTCGTATACATAGGTGTTAAATTGGGCCGGCCCGACCCGAACCCGACCCATTTTATTTGGGCCGGGTTTGGGCTTGGGCCTAATTTTTGAAAATAAAATGGGCCTAGGCCCGACCCGTTAGCCCATATTCTAAAATGGGCTTGGGCCGGGCCAAGGCGAACCCAGCCCGAGCCCGGCCCATGCCCAACCCTAGTCACTACCCAAATTCCATGGGCTAGACACCAAAGAGCCCCATCTCCATCTGTAGGAGTTCGAGATGATTTGCAGCACCGTACACGACAGACTGGTGGACGAGGACACAGTCAAGCTGATAGCCTTTCCGTTCTCTTTGGTTTATAGAGCAACATACTGGTTGAAGCATCTGGGGAAGGTTATCATCACTTGGGAGCAGCTCCGGATCGAGTACTTGAACAAGTACTATCCACTCGGCCAGACCAATGCAGCTAGATCCATGACCAACAATTTCATCATGATCCTAATGAATAGTTCCATGAAGCATGGGATCACTTTAGAGAGCTCATCTACAGGTGTCCCCACCATGAGATCAGCAAGCCCAACCTCGTTCAGAGTTTCTTCTGTGGGTTGATACCTAAGCTTTAGGGGCTAGTGAACGCCTCGTGTGGATGTTCCCACTTCACCAAAGATGAAGACTAGGTCTGGTCCATCTATGAGGAGATGGCCAAAAACTATACAGTGATGTCCCAAACCTGTGTTTACACTCAGGGGAAGCCTCTCTCGCACACGATTTCATACCAGAGGATTGCACGCGTTGGGGCCGATCCTTCTTCTTCTGTGGCAGCATCACTTGCATAATCTTCAGCTGCCGACATGTGTACCATAAGCTAGAAGTTGGACTGAATTGAGATCATTGAGAATAAGGCGTGCTAGGGCCTAGACAACCTCAATAAGATTGATGAGCTGGCCCAAATATTGAGTGACCTGAAGACCCAGATCATATGTCTCCAAGGGGCACATACGTCTTCTTAACCCCATTCCAGGTCACGAGCTGATCTAACGAGTAGTTCTTCTCAGCCTTCTGCCTCATATCGCCATGTTCACCACATTCAGGTGGAACCAATTCAGCCATTCTTGCATTACCAGTTGCCACCACCGCCTTCCTCAGACACTCAGTTGGTGGTGTATCATCCAGATCAACGCTTGGCTTCCCTTCCCCTACCAATCCACAATCAGTAGGAGTCGTTGATGGAAGTCAAAGAGATTTGGTACTCCTAGTACAAGCAACAGTCCGGGATCTGTCGTGACCACCCAGACTTCCGTTGGTCCACCATAGGCACTTCATCCCAGCAACAACCTCCAGCATAGGCAGGGTAGAGTGCCCAGCAGCAGCAGCAACCCTGGTACTCCCATCAGTAGCAGCATGGTCCTCGACCGTAGTATCATGACAAACAGTGGAGGCAACAACAACCTCACTAGCAGTACTCCCAGCCTCCCCCTCACTCATATCAGCAACAGACTCAGCCTCATTTCCAGTGAGGCAACCCGTTCACTTCTCATGCTCACTCATATGAGTACTCAACCTTTGATGATCTCTCCCGTATGCTATCTGAGCAGTAGGCTACCTTCCGACGAGAGATAGACGAGTTCTGCCAAGAGATGAGAGAAATAATCAAGGGCAAGGCTGCCATACCCGCTCTGATTGAACCTAACCTGAACAATCTGAAGAGAAAATATGAGCACGTTCAGTCTACAGAGACCTCTCCTATTGATATTTTGGATAACACTTATTCTTTATTTGATGTTGATTTTGTGACACATAGGAGCGGTAGGCAGCCAACTAGCGGAGACTCGTCTAGATGACATACCACAACAGATGCTAGGGTGCCAAACGAAGTCAGGAGCAGTGTTGATGCCACTCACCATGATGATGATCGTGGTGCTGATGCCACCAAGGATGTTGATCCCGATGACTATGCTAAAGCCATCGGATATCCAGTTGCACACGGTGGTATGGAAGCCACCTGTATTCCAGTTGACACGCCAGAGCGCGGTGTTGATACCACAAGTTCAGATGTTGCAGGTGGTACCAATGCCACCAAGAGTCCTTTCATTGTATTGGTTCCTTCTGTACCTGAGGATATATTTAGAAAATTACAAAAAATGGAAAAACTTCAAAAATAAAAATATAAATAAAGGAAACGTTTATGTATCTCCAGTGAGTCCATCTGTAGTGCTTGATGATCTATGCATGGGTTCTAATCTTCTGAATGCCCAGGAACCTACTCCTAACCTTCGTCTTTTTGAAGAGGGTTACTCTATACCCTTTCCTCAAGCACTCCGCTTAGGGAAGTGCCCTAAATCAGAAAATTCCGAAAAGAGACAACAATTAGAGTTCAAGGAACAGATAATAGACAAATTTCAGATCCAGCTGACTCTTCAGGAGGCACTTGAGCACATCCCTCTATTCTAGAAAAATCATAGAGAAAATACCACCATCCGAAAGAAGAAAATGAATCACAATGCAGAAATCTATGTGCTCACTCGAGCCACCTGCTTCGCCATCCAGAACTGGTTGCCAGCCAAGAGACCTGATGCAGGAGCACCTTATGTCATATGCCATATTCACGAGAAGCGATTCGATCAGACTCTACTAGACAACGGTTCCTCGGTTAACTTCCTTCCGGCCACCTTACTTGACCATTTCAAGTTTGGCCCTCTTAAACAAAGCATGATAGTCCTTTATTTACAGATCTATCTATTAAGAGGCTGAAGGGGTTATTAATGGATGTTGTTGTCACAATTCAGGGCTTGAAATTCCTCATGGACTTCGTTGTGTTGGACATGGAGATCCCTGAATCTTCGACCAATACCTCCATCATTTTAGGATGACCTTTCTTGGCCACAAACAAGGCAGTATCTGATCATGATAGAGGGAAGGTATACTTTCGCATCGAAGGCAAGAGCATATAAATAAAGATGATTGAGGAGATCAGAGCCAGAGACTCAGCTTGCTCCGAGCAGAATTCAGAGCAGATGACAGATTCAAAGAGAGACGTCCACCAGGAATGTGATTTTGTAATTACAAATGATAAAGCTATTTGGACAGATCCGATTTTACGAGCTCTTGTCACACCCTTAGAGACCAGATCCACAGAAGACGGTTGATTAGAGCTTGGAGAGCACACACATGGTACATGACACTTTAGAGGCTGAAAATTGTGATTTGGGTAGAGAAGTAGAGTATATTTCTTGTGATTCAGATCCCTTAGGCTCAGACACTGATTTTGATTAGCAGGATTTCAATGATTATTTCTCATGTCTGATGTCCACAGAGCCCACAACTAGGATGGAGATCGAGCCAGTACAATCGATAGATACACCAGCAGGGCCATCTTCGTCATATTTACAGATTCAGCGAGAATTCTCCCATGCAGATTTGGTAGCTTTCACGCAAACTTTTCAGAGGCCAGATCTGCCAGCTCCCACATATCTTAAATTGAAGACTTTGCCATAGAGTATGAAGTACAATTCCCTTGCAGGTGAGCTTGAAATGTTCCTAGTCATTATCTCAACAGATTTGACTGAAGACCAAGAATCTCGCTTGATGGAGGTTCTTGAAAGAAACCACAAGGCAATCGGTTGGAGTGTAGCTGATCTCTAGGGGATAAGTCTGTTCCTGTGCTTTCACCACATATATTTCGAAGATGACGCCAAGCCATAGGTTGAGTTCCAGCGGAGGCTGAACTCGAATCTTTGAGATATAGTCATGAAGGAAATATCTAAGTGGTGGAGCACCGATTTTATATACTCCATCCCCGACTTCAAATGGTTTAGTCATTTATATGTGGTACCTAAGAAGATAGGTATCACCACAGTTTTGAATGAGTCTAGAGAGGAGATAGCTACCCAAGTACCCACTTCTTGGAGGGTATGTGTGGTCGACAGACGATTGGATCAAACCACCAAGAAGGATCATTTCGCCTACCATTTATTGATCAGATTATTGAGAGGTTAGATGGGAAGAGTCATTATTATTTTCTTGATGGGTACTCAGGGTATAATCAGGTGGCTATAGATCTCGAAGACTAGGAAAAAATAACATTCACCTGTTCATTTGGAACGTATGCTTTTAGATGGATGCCTTTTGGTTTATGTAATGCCCCGGCTACATTCCAAAGGTGCATGCTTTCCATCTTCTTCGACATGGTAGGCAAATGTTTAGAGGTCTTCATGGATGACACTTTTTGGTTTGATGCTGGTCTTGCTTGTCTAGACTGAGTACTTCAGCATTATATCGAGGCCAACCTTGTTTTATCTTGGGAGAAGAGACATTTCATGATGACCCAAGGGATGGTCCTTGGTCACATCATCTTCAAAAGGGGCATGGAGGTTGATCCGACCAAGGTGGATATCATCAAGAAGCTCAATCCACCGTCCAATTTACGATAATCGTGGTCTTTCTGAGGCATGTCGGTTTCTACCGACGGTTCATACAGGACTTCAGTCCAGTTGCCCGACCGCTTAATGATCTGCTGATAAGAGACACTGAGTTCCTTGTAGATGATAAGTGTCTTTCATCGTTCAAGACTCTCAAGGGATTAGTTGTGCATGCTCCTATCCTTTAGCCACTCGACTGATCATGATGGACGCTTCTGATTTTGCCGTAGGGACTGCGCTTGGACAGAGGAATAACTTGCCATTTGCCATTCACTACGCTAGGCGAACTTTGGATGCCGCTCAAAGGAATTACACTGTGATAGAAAAGAAGATGCTAGCAATGGTATTTTTACTTGATAAGTTTATATCATACATTCTGGGATCAAAAGTGACTATTTACACAGGCCACACTACCATCCGATACCTCATGGCAAATAAGGATGCCAAAACCAGTTTGACCAGATGGATCCTTCTACTCTAGGAGTTTGATATAGAGATTAAGGATAAACCCAGAGATAAGAATGTGGTGGCAGATCACCTCTCCCGATTAGAGAACCTTGAGGATTATGATGAGACTACACCTATTACAGAGACATTCTCAGACGATGCGATTCTTGCTATCACCTTGCTTCCATGGTACGCTGACATTGTGAACTATCTTGTAGACAATAAAGTTCCACAAGGTTGGCCCAAACAACGACTCGAGATCTTCCTCACGAAGGCCAAGTCGTACGATTGAGAGGATTCCACCCTTTACCACAAAGGGGGGGAATTGTCTGGATACGGTGTATTCCTCAGGAGGAGCACCATAGCATACTCACATATTGCCACAAGATTGAGGCAGGAGGACATCATTCTGGAAGGCGGACAGCACAGAAGGTTATGCAATCTGACCTTTGGTGGCCTACCCTCTTCAAAGATTCAGATGAATTCGTGAAGAGGTGCACTGACTGTCAGAGGATGGGCACTTGTGGATAGAGAGATATGATGCCGATGTAGCCCATTCACTTCTGTAGGTTTTTGACGCATGGGGCACTGATTTCATGGGTCCATTCCCTAAGAGTCAGGGATTTGAGTACATTCTGCTTGTTGTAGATTATGTTAGTCATTGGGTTGAGGTCACCCCTGCCCGAGCCGCAGATGCAAAGACTGTTTGCAAATTTTTAAGGAAGAATATCATTTCACGGTTTAGGGTACCTAGAATCTTGATTTTAGACGGGGGAACTCATTTTATCAACGACAAGGTAAGGGCCCTTGTTAACGAGTTCAACATTGACCATAGAGTTTCCATGTCATATCACCCATGGACTAATGGTCTTGTTGAGGTTTCAAATAGGGTGATTAAGATTATTTTTCAGAAGGTTGTCCGCCCATACCGAAAGGATTGGTCACAGCTTTTGAACTCGGTCTTGTAGGCCTATCGAACTTCCTTCAAGACATCTTTGGGCACATCTCCTTTTCGACTCGTTTATGGCAAGCCATGCCACTTACCTATAGAGATTAAGCATAATTTACTTTAAGAAGTCACTGAGATACTATTGGATTCTGAGAGCGTAAGAGACAAAAGGAGTCCAGAATTGGTAGCCCTGGAGGAGTTGAGAGACACAACCTTCTCAAATAGCCCACGATATAAGGATAGAGTGAAGGTATGGCGTGTTTCTCACATCAGCCATAAAGAATTTGAGCAGAACCATAGAGTATGGCTATTTAATGCCAAGTTGAGATTATTTCCAGGAAAATTATAGAGTAAATAGAAGGGACCATACTTGGTCAGAAAAAGGTGCACAACAACGGTAACATTGACATATCTGAGTTGTCTTATGAGTCCACCTTTCGCATCAACGGTCAGCACTTGAAGCCATATCTTGATCACGACCCTCTGACAGTTGACATTGCCCCTATTCATTTTGTATGAGATGTGCTCTTTGACTTACAACACTTGCATCTCATACCTGAGTTTCACTTCTATTCCGCAACTGTATAGATCCATATTATCTATATCATTCATTCATTTTGGTATAATACCTCAGATCCATCTTATGATTGTGCTATACTTAGGATGCACCTTATCCAAAGTATATGGGGTATTAGACCTGTGATTATTCATTTTTCCATTACCTTTATTTTGTTGCCTATACTTAGGGATATTTTACCCCAAGTATAGGGGAGGTAATGTTGGTACATTCTACTCCTCGATTTTCCCTTTTATATACAATCTTCTATACTTAAGATTAATTGATCCTAAGTATAGGGGGATGATAACACAGGATAATTGTTAACCGTGCATTCCACATAAAGCGGGAACACAGCGTCGCTGCGGTGGCCGACCAAAATCCCGATTAATCAACAACTAACCCACAATCAGAATAAAACAAGTAAATCTCGAAAATGTGGAGTTAAAATTTGTTATAACTCTACATGCTAATGTGTATAGGCGTAAGCACAGGTAGAGGTCGATTACTGGGAGCAGACGGTTTGGGGGCAAAAATGAATACAAAATCATTCAATTCTTCTCTCGTCCATGTTATTGTTTTGTGGGTTTTTAATTTTTAAACTAATTTTTAAATTATTTTTACTTTTATATTTTTATATTTGATTTTTAATTTTATGATTTTATATTTTCTTTATATATATTTTTTTATATTTTCTTTTTCTATTATAAATACAATGTAGCCTATTTAAGGCTTTAATTATGCAATTCATAGAAATATATTTATAAATGCTATTAAATATAAATAAAATTTGCAAAATAAATTATTTATGGGTTTTAAATATTTTTCTAATGTTTTTTTATTTTCCCAAGGATTTTTGCTAATTTTTATGTATTTTTAAAGTAAAAAATATCCCGAGTATGGGACAAATTAAATACCCGAAATTAATTTGGGTTTTAAAAATAATAATTAGGTCTCAAAATTACCCAAATTAGTTTTAATAAGTAAATAATTGTATATAGATAATTTTAAAATAGAAAACATATTTTTGGGATTTTTATTGAATTTTTATTTTTTGTTGGATTTTAAAGCTTTCTAATTTATTTAATTTTCTTTTACTTATTTTTAGTGATTTTTTATTTATGGATTCAGTAAAGATCAAAATACAACATATGAATTTTTTTTTGAAAATTTTCACAAAGTTTTATATTTTTTTGGTATTTTATAAATTTGACAAGGACTATTTAAGCTCTTTTTTAATTTTTAATAAATGGGTTAAATGCTCAAAAATGCAAAATGGACATGTGGCGTGAAGGTACATTGAATGGGGTATCTAACCCTATTTTTGTGGAATTTTTGGAGCTAAATAGCTATTTTTAATAATTAGATAAACGTGACAAAAATAAACCAGGCCTAGCAGGGGCATTACTGCAAATAAAATAAAGTCCAGGGGCCACATTGTAATTTAACCAACAAAATAAATATTTATTTAAAGTTCTAGAATTAATTTACAATATACAAAAATGCTAGGGGCCTATGTGCGAAATTTCCAGCGTCACATGAGGACTGACGCTAGCAGGAACCAAAACGTAATTATGAAAAGTTTGAGGGCCTAATTGCAAAATGCCCTATTTTTACGTAATATTTTATTTCAAACATTAAAAATTAAATACAAAAATGGACCGCGGTATGAGTGCAATTTACCCATTAAAGTGCTGGATCTAACGATGCTCCATCCTCCACTTGGACACGTGGTGAGCTCTGGTGGCTTGATACCCCTTCGCCGATTTGCGGTTCCAATTAAATCGTAGGCTTCATCGAACAACGGGAGGCTTGGTTTGATCGGATATCCGGGATTAAAACTGGAGCCAGAAAGGGATCCAATGGCTCTAGGGACGGCTGGATGAACGGGGAAGAACAATTCACCGGAGCTCCTTCGATCGGGCAGTTGATGAATCCGCGATTCATCATCTCAATATCTTGATCTTAGCAAAATCCCTAAGCAAATTCTCAAATAAATGTACATAAAATCAAGAAATTAACAAAATGACTCTTGTAAATAAAACACACTAATTATTGTATATTAGATAGTACAAAATAAATTAACAATAAAAAGCCGCAAAAATAACAGAGTTTTTCACCTGTAAATAGCCAAAAACTTCATCTATTTTTAATTATTTCATTTCAACTTCTTTTTGGCTAATTCTGCCTCCAACTTGTTCATAACAATCTATATAAAAATACAAAAATATAAAACAAATTTTACCTCAAATAAATGCTCCTAGATCCCAATGGGAAAAAGCCGTAAAGACCAACTTCCAAGCTAAATTCCCGCTCTGTATGAACTCCAAATTCACCAAACTCACTTTTAAAGTTTAAGTTAGAAATTATCTATCCAACGAAAGTGGTTTCATTAAAATCGAAGCTCATTTGCAAAAGTTGGGTTTTGGGACCTAGATGTATATTGTATATTATGTATATATTCATTTCTTTGTTCATTTTTTATTTTATCTTTCTTAATTAATAAAAATACAAAAAAATCATGTTTGTGTTATATTTTGATTATAGTATTTTATTGTATTTTTTTGTTGTAAATATCTCTTATTAAAAAGACAAAAAAATACATATTAGAAAAGCAAACAAAAAAATGTACATGTTGTATATACTCATTTGTAAATTCACCACCATTTTTTCCTTCTTTATATTTTTGTTGTATTTAAAGTAGCTTAATTTATTTCATTTTATTTATTTATTTATTCCCATTCTCTACAATAACTTCCATATTCCTCCATTAACCACCAAATTTTCATCTAACCTCCATTCCACTCCTCCATTTTTCTAACCTCCCATTCAACTCCACCATCTTTCTAACTCCCATTATTCTTCTCTTTATATTCATTTGTACATCCTCATTTTTCCCCATCCGCCATTCTTATAGAATAAGGAGAGAGCTTGGAGTGTTTTGTTGGTGACAGCGGCGAAGCGTCTTCCTCAAGCGACAACCTCCTTCAGGTGAGATCCGCGGAGCTCCGCCCCGTGTCATGAGTTCTCTATCGAGCTCGCATAGCCTCTTCGCGATAGGAGTCCAGCGTAGCTGCTCTGCCAATCTGGCGAAGAATCAGGTAAGTATTCCTCCTCAATTCTCTCGTTATTTTTCTTTATCTAATATTGTGTTATTCGTTGTGTCACCATCATTTTTTATATCACTCCACCACCACATCTCCACCATTTACCATTTCCCCCCTTTATATGAACATATTTGTTTACTATTTGAAAATATAAAAAAATTAAAAAATCTAAAACAAAAAAAATTACAGCAGCAAAAACATAAAAAATTAAAAATTGCAATGGCCGCCCCCTCCACCAGCAGCAGCCGCCGCTGACCGCCCACATCTCTGCCTGCGGGCGTCGCCGCCCTCCCAAACGCCACCGCCGCCAGCGGCTCCACGCTGCTCCTCCGCGCGGCCGCCGAGCGCGGCGCCACCTTCCTCCGCGTGGCCGCTGCTGCAAGCAGCTACGTCCACCACGCGCCTGCCGTCGTTGCCTCCTCCGCCCACCGCCACGCCACCATCGCGGCCGCGCGCGCTCCTCCGCGCCTCCGCCGATGTTCTCCTCCCTTTGGGTTCACTTCCGCCCTAGCCGTCCAGAGGAAGAAGAAGGTCTTTCTCTCTCATTTTTTATTGTAAATACTGCATATTTTTTCCTTTTAGTTTATGTAATTACAAAACAATCCCTGTGCTTTTGTTGTGTTGTTCAAGTCATTTACAGTTTGCAAAGACATTCCTACATTCACATTTTAATTTGGACCTCATTTAGGCATCATTGTATTCCGTAAAAAAATGTCATTGTGTTGAGCAACTTAGTCTCTATCATTTGGAAATTTATTTATATTTTTATGGTCTTTGGGTAATTAATTAAAATTGTCTAACTAAAATATTGCATATTTTACCCAAATTGAGCTCTTAAATTTATATCTCACACACGGTTGCTCTAAAAATTCCACAAAAATTAGGAATGATGCCTTGATATGTGATTAAGATACTATCCAAATTTCAACCAAAGTGGAGTTGTCTCGTGCTTGGTGATGAATCCACATTTCATCATCTTTATTCTATCATTTTGGCATCAAAAACCCTGGCAAATGCGTGTAAATACCATTAATTCCCGCATCTTAGCACTCATGCATGTGCATGTAAATAGTGTATAAAATACTGTAATTAAAGCCAAAATTATAGAATAAATAAAAGAAAAGAAAAAGAATAAAATATTGTAAATATTTTATGACCCGAAACCTCGAGAACTAGACATCTCGATGAATAGGTCGACAAGTAATAAAGTAGGGGGAGATAAGGGTCAAAATACAATCAAAACACCTTTTATTTAATCCATTCTTTATTCATTTTGGGACCTATTTTTGGTTCCACTTTTTATACCTCAATAAAGGATACTTTGTACACGAAAGTTGTAGATAATTAAATAAATAAAAATACAAAATTGATTTCATACAAAAATAATGTACAAATAAAAAGTTATGATCTGAATAAGATTCCAGAACTCCAACTTCCCAGACCCATATCTTGCAAATAAAAACTCAAAATGTATCGAACTCATCTTTAATTGTATATAGTTTAAAATATGCTATTTAATGGCAGTGGTTTCGTATTTTTCCGAGTTACGGTTTGAAAGTTGAGTTTTGGACCCCTATTGTATACTTGTACAGATTAGAATATTCATTTTATTATTTATTCACTATTTTTACCATTTTATATTTTTATAATTTTGTAAATATTACTTATAGTATATTTGTACATTAAAACATGAATAAAATACAAAAGAAATACAAAATAAAAATACCTGTATATTACACATAGGTATAAGACCTATAAACATACATATATTATTTATACTTCTAATTTATTAAATATCCAAAACACTTCAGAAAAATAAAATAAAAATATATTTAAGTATGTAAAAATATTTTATAAAATTATAAAAAAATAAACAAAAATAATAAAATTAAATTCATAAAATAAAAATAAAATAATAAAATAAATAGATAATATACCTATAAAGGCTATAAAAGGTAACTTATAAAATTATATCTCATAAAAATAATTAAAAATCATAATAAAATACCTTATAAAAAAATAAATATTTTTATTAAATAACCAAAAATAAAATAAACCGTTTACTATTTTTAAATTAAATTTTAAAGTATTTTCAGGAGGTTTTTCCTGGTTGGTCCATGTGGACCAACCAGGTGCCGACCCTAGTTGACCTCGGTCAACTGGTCGTCCTCCACCCATGTGCCCGTGTTAGACCTTGGTTTTTGCCCATGTTTGACAATTTTTCAAGGCCATTTTTTGCATCATTTCAGGTCGCACTCTTCACGACTTTTTCTCCTCGGTCATCAGGCTTACTTTCCCAACGTTTATCTCGAGGATTGGATCATTGCGTCACCCGATATACCTCGACTTTTGGAGCACCAGAACCACAGGGTCAAACCCCATATAGTGCACCCCCGACTTCCATTTGAATTTTGAGTCCCTTTGGTCCACTCTCTTCGTTCCTTTCGAGCTCCATCGGGTCCTGGAGGTGACAGCTCCACCCTGGTGTCGTCAGCCAAGGCGAAGGAGGTCAGAGGCGTCTCCACCACCTCCGGTAAAGCTCGCTGTTGAGGTACACCACCCTATGGCTCCGGCCATCGAGGCACCTTACTTACCTTTCGTTTTCCTTTTATTTTCATTGTGTTTTCTCCCCCGTAGCATTAGGATTAATTCCCCTCAAAAACCCTTGCGTTTCATCCTTTCAATCACTCCATCGGTCACCTCGCCGGAGCACACCTCCGGCCAAGCCCCTTCACGCCGTTCCGCGCACCACCTCCACCTCCGCAGGGTCCATGCAATTTTCCCTGGACCCTCTCACTCTTTCTTGCAGGTCAACGAGCCATAACGAGCGCCTGGAGGTCATTTTGACCCTCGCCGGAGACGCATGAAGCCTCCCAGCTCCGCCGTCGTCTCCAGCGAGCCTCGGTCATCAACGAGGTGTTTTGGACCCCTCAGGAGATAGAGGAAGACCGCAGGAGTCGCCCGGCCCATTTTGAGCCTTCCAGATCACCGGAGCACGGAGATCGAGCTCGGGGAAGTTTACCTCACCGGCGTTCTTCCCCGTTCTTCCTCCGTGCCTCCCCACCGTCGGATCGAGCCGCGCCTCCAGATTGAACAGCAGCCGTTGGATCATTTGCGTCCACCACCGTCCAATATACTCGTGAAGATCTAATCTCAGCCAGTCATCGTTGAAGCGTCATCGAACGTTCATCGTGTGCCACGTGTCAAGTGGCATCTCCCCCGCCGTTGGATCGCTTAGCTTTGGGTATTTTGCAGCCTCCACTCTTAGAATTTTTGTATTTATATTTAATCTATAAACTTTTGTCTGTAGCGTGAAAACTTTTGTAATATTTTCATCTAGACCCTCGTACTTTTATTATTTACGAACAGGTCCTTCGCCACGTCACCTCTCGTGCCTGTGCCCGTGAGGGGACGGGGCATTTAGTCAAGGATTTTTGACATTAAGTATAATATTTTTGGGTAAATTGCATAGCAGCCCTGGGAGTTTTGTATTTTGCACTTAGGTCCTTCCCTGGCGCGTGCTAGTCACACGTGGGGGTGGGTATTTTGCAGGTGTGCCCTTGCGGCTTTGGGTATTTGTATTTAGTCCAGTAACTGAAATATTTAGTATTATATTTTGTGTAAAAATTGATCTTTGGCCCCTGGATGTTTGAATATTTACATTTATGCCCTTGCTAGTAGTGTAGTTTCTTGATGTTGTATCTATTTATTTCATACATCTATAAATTGCTAAAAAATCCACAAAAATTAGTTTAAGCTCCTGTGTGCTTGATCATTCACGCAATATTTTTGCATTACATATTTATTGTATTTTCATATTTATTAAAAATCAAAAACACGAATTTTCAGCATTGTTTGCATTAGAAAATCCATAAAAATTATAAAAACGTTTTGAAAAATTCCAAAAAAATAATATATTGTGTGTTTCATCATCTTTTAGTGTCAGTCCAAAAATCATTAAAAATTTCAAAACAAAAACCCTAAAAATTAGAAAACCTCTAAAAACTTCATAAAAATCTAAAAAATTCTAGAAAAATCCTAAAAATACAAACACAGTTTTTGTAGTTTCCTTATTTCATTTCCTTTATGTTAAAATTAATTTGAGGAATTTTGGATACTGTTTGATAATTTTTATCCTCATTTTAATTTCAGACAGTAGTTTAATTCACTGTTTTCTTGTCTGTTGACTTTTAAAAATCCCAAAAATATTCAGAAAAATTTCCAAAAATCACAAAAACATTATAAAATTATAAAAAGACCAAAGACATTTATTTTCCTGATTTTTTAGCATTTTTCTTCATTTTTATAAATACCTCATCTTTCTCTTCCTTACTTTGTATATATATTCTATTATTAAAGAAAACATAAAAAAATATAAAATATAAAAAGAAAATACAAAATCAGTAAATTAAAAATAAAATAAAATAATACAAAATCAAAAACCCACAAAAAATTGCATAATTGTAGACACTTAATCACATTCGTATTTTTGCACTTGCTTGATCTATCCTGTGTGCTGCCTGTGTTCGACCTCTACATATTTACACCTATACATATTTCATGTAGAGTTATAATAAATTTTAACTCCACTTTTGCTTGTCATTATTTGATTTCATATTGTGGGTTAATTGTTGACTAAATTTGGATTTCTGAGTGGTCAACACATCGACTGTGTTCCCGCCTTGTGTGGAATACACGACCGCTTGACTTTCTGGTTTATCAAATGGCGCCATTGTCGAGGAGCAACAACGTATAGATCATATTTTGAGATTTGATTGTGATTATTTGTTTATACCATTGCTTTATTTGATCTCTCTATTTCAGATATCTATTTTTGAGCTATCTGACCATCTGTCTTTCTTGTCTTCTTGCGAGGGACCACAGATCGAGGAGGATCGCCTAGGGAATCCTGAGCAACCTTGGGAGGCAGAGTCGGCTATTATACCCTAGCCGGCAGAAGAGAGCAGGAAGACTTGAGAAATAATTAGTTAGCTAGTAGTTTTGTTAGAGAGAGAGAGATGATTAATTTGTAATAATACATGTACACTTGGACACTTGGACATTCGGGCCTAATTTCCCAAGTGATTGTTCAGTTGGGGGGCTCACCGCGGTTTTTGTCGGCTTTCTACCGCTTGTCATTTTCCGGTTTTGTTTTTGCCTTTTAATTTTGTGGAATGAGCCCTTAGTTTTTAGGCTTGCTTGATCGTGTAGTCTAAGGCCAAACACCTAACAACCTTTGCATGTACCTATATATACGTAGTTTGGACCTAGATTTAATTAATTGTTAGGCACATAAGTTGAAACCACCGCGCTGGGAGGGGTCGTATACAACGCGTGCAGGATCCATTGTGGTGGACACCGATCGGCCCCCAAGACCGGATACTTAGGTTTCACTTGTGTGTTTGACATTTGGTTCTTCACGCTAGCAATTGCCTGCTTAAGACGACTTCCGTGTGTATATCGGCATGTAGTATAGGTTTAAAAATTCCTGTTTTGCATCCCGCATGGAGAGAGCTAGGAGTCATTGTAAGTCTTCTATCTTAGCATCCATCATTTAGGTACTAAGGTGAGATTTCCATCTTAGTGCCACTTGCATTGGATTTTTTGACTCTTCTCCCTCTGTTTTCGGAACAAATAGGAATCAAGGAAAAATACAAAAACGTTAGGCGCTTGTATTGAATTGACTCAAAACAAGTAATAACACCAAAAAAATTAAAAAGGGGATTGCTAAAGAAAACTTGACCTAAATAAAATTGGTTAATTGGATTCATTGCTTCGGGTGAGTAATACCCTCACTTGTATTCAGGTTTGCAGGAAGGTCTCCTTCCAAGTGAGAGATCGGCTTCGTAAGGATTAGAGCCCAAAACCCAATCTGTGGCTGCCTTGTGTATCGTCTGGATTACCAAAGTATTGGTGCTTCTATCGTACGTGGACGAGTAGGGATTGGTCACCATTGATGACTCTCTATTGTGTAGAGCATCGACCTTGTCCAAAGTATCGAGCCTAGGCCACACCTTCACGGGGTTGTCTGCCTCATCGTCTTGCGTCCGAGTAGGTTCTTGCACGCTCACGGGTGATTCCGTTGCGAGCGAGATCCGAAGTATCGCTTTCTCCTATTGGCTTCCTTTCTCTATTTCTTTGGCTGAGTAGGGATCCAGGAAGGGTTACAAGGACCTCAAAAAGTGTAGACTACAGGTTACACAGGAGGAGGAGAAGTACGAGATACTCTTCCGGTAGTACTCTCTCTCCTATAAGTGTAGCGCTCTAAGGAATCGTTCAAAGATAAATGCCTGAATTCATCTAAAACTACAAAGATAATAGCCGAACCCTTATGGCTTCACGTGTTGAGTTGGTGAACCCCTTTGCATTGTGTTTGATTGACTAGTCGCTTTAGGTCAAGATCAAAAACACTGCATAATTGTGCACAATTTTGCCCCTCCCCCTCTTCTTCATTTCTCAACCTCACTATTCTCAATAATCACGATGATGGGAAGGAGGTCTCTTAGGCTGTCTCTGTCGGCACCGCTATCCAGCACTCCTCCCTATTCATCTAGGATGGTTTCGGGGAGTCTAGACCCACTCTCCGAACCTGAGTTGACTTCCACCCTGTTCCCCCTCGACCACCCTTCTTCCTCCATCAGTCCAGCAGTTTCAGAGTTTAGTGCAACACAGAGCTTAGATCATTTGACGGCACCTGAGATGGGTTCTTTTGCCTTTTCAGAGAACCCTACCATGGCCGACAGAGGAGAGCACCCAGATGAGCTGGAGCACCCTCCTTTCCTATATGACCAAGCTGCCATCAACAATTCACTTCTATCCTCCCTGGAGACATTGCAGAGACAGATCAGATACCAGAGAGCCTTCATGGGTGACGTCATGCGAGAGTTGACGCAAATGCGAGATGATAGAGAAAACAGAGCTGTAGGTGGTGGAGGAGACATTTCTGATGTAGTAGGAGGGTACCTGACGTTGAGAGACCGCCACAGATAGTCATGAGGGAACTGCACAATCCCGCAGCATCCCTTACTCATCGATGGATCCGACTTCCTCCCGTTCATGGAGATTTCGTGCTTCGGCCCCACACTATTCAGCTACTGCCTAAATTCCATGGGCTGGCGACTGAAGAGCCACACCTCCATCTGCAGGAATTTGAGATGATCTGCAGCACAATCCATGACAGGCTGGTGACTGAGGACACCATCAAGATGATAGCCTTCCCATTCTTTTTGGTTGATAGAGCCGCTTACTGGCTGAAACATTTGGGAAAATTCGTCGACACTTGGGCACAACTCCGGACCGCATACCTCAACAAGTATTATCCTCTCGGCCGGACCAACGCAACATGAGCCATGATCAGCAATTTCATAATGATCCCCAATGAACAATTTCATGAAGCATGGGATCGATTCAGAGAGCTCATTGACCGGTGTCCACACCATGATATATCCAAGCCCAATCTGGTTCAGAGTTTCTTCTGTGGGCTGACACCGGAGCTACATAGGCTTGTAAAAGCCTCTTGTGGTGGGTCATATTTTTCCAAGGGTGAAGACGACGTCTGGGCCATCTATGAAGGAATGGCAGAAAACTCAACAATTATGGCTCAAGCCCGAGTCTACACGCAGCAGAAGCCCCCCCAAGGAGCAGGAACATTTCAGAGGATCGCCCGCATCGATGCTGGTCCCCACACTCCATCGGCAGCCGCAGCTCAAGCCAAATCTGCCGCAGCCGATATGGGCATAATTAGCAAAAAGTTGGACCGCCTCGAGATCCTCGAGAAGAAGCAGAGTCAGAGTCTTTCCCAGATGGAACTGATTACAAAGAACATGAGTGACGTGAAGACGCAGATTCTCTGCATTCAGGAGGCACAAACGTATACTCAGCAGCCTCCCAGGTTACGGGCTGATCCCAACAGTAGCAGCTCAACCCAGCCGTCTGCCCCCTACCGCCAGGTCAACCACATACAAGCAGAGCCGGTTCCGCATCTACTGTATCACCTGTCGCAGCCACCATCTCAGGACACTCAGATGGTGGTCTATCAGCCTGATCAGCTATTGGCAGTTCTGCCTCCACCACCCTTCGAGTAGGAACCATTGATGGAAGTCAATGGGATTTGGTACGACCGGTACCCACAGCAGCCCGGGATTCGTCGCAATCACCCTGGATTCCGATGGACTACCGGAGGTACCTCCTCCCAACAGCAGCCTCCCGCCCAGGGACAGTAGGACAGCCAGCAGCAGCATCAGCCCCAGTATGCCCATCAAGAGTACCAGCACGGTCCTCGTCCCTCCTATCAGGGACAGCAGTGGAGGCAGCGACAGCAACCTCACCAGTCATACACCCAGCCTCGTAAGCACTTCTCCTCTCAGAAGCAACCTCATTTTCAGCAAGGGAATTCTTCCGGTTCTCAAGCACCTGCCTTCGAGAACCCATATTAGATGACCTTTCCCGATTGCTTTCTGAACATCGAGCATCCGTCCGACAGGAAATAGATGAGTTCCGGCAGGAGATGAGGGATATCATCAAGGGCAAAGCCTCCATACCTGCACAGATCGAACCTAATCCGAACAGTCTAAAAAGAAAATCTGAGCAGGTACCGTTTGCAGAGGATACTTCTCTAAGTGACTATTCGAGTGACATGTCTTCTTCGTATGATGCTGATTTTGTGACTACTAGGAGGGGTAGGATGCCAGCTGGCGGTGCCTCATCTGAGCGACGACCACACGAGGAACCAGGAGCGCTAGATGAGTAGAGTAGCAGTGCTAAGGCCACTAATGACGATGTTGATGACGGTGGTGCTGATGCCACCAAGGATGGAGATCCCGACGACGGTACTGAGGCCGTCGAGAGACCAGATACAGACGGTGGTACTGATGCCACCATTCTTGATGATGTGCCAGAGCACGGTGTTGATACCGCAAAGTCAGATGCCATTGGTGGTACTGAGGCCACCACTTCTACTTTTGTTGAGCTCCCCCATGTTGTGTTGCCACCTTTTGTATCTAAGGACTGTGGCAATAAAAAGAACAAAAAATGAATAAAGGAAAAGTTTTTGTATCTACTTCGAGTCCATATGTGTTGAATGATGATCGTTGTATGGATTCCATTCCTTCACAGGCACATGAACCTATTCCTAACCCTCCATTTGAGGAGGCCCCTACCATCCCCTTCCCCGAAGCACTCCGCTTGGCGAAGGGGATTAAAAAAGAAAATACAAAAAAGACACAACAGGTAGAGTTCAACAACCAGATGATTGATAGATTCCAGATTCAGCTGACTCTACGAGAGGCATTTGAGCACATTCCCTTCTTCCAAAAGAACTTGAAAGAGAAGACTACAATCTGCAAGAGGAGGAGGAACCACCATGATTAGATCCATGTGCTCACCCATTACACTTGTTGTACCATTCAGAACCGAATGCCAGCCAAGAGACCTGATGCAGGAGCTCCCTATGTCAGATGCGAGATTCAGGAGCAGCGGTTCGATCGTACTCTATTAGATAGCGGATCTTCGATCAACCTCCTTCCAGCAGCCTTACTCGACAGATTCGAGTTTGTTCCTCTTCTTCGGAGCAGGACGATCCTTCAGTTTGTTGATAGGTCAATTAAGAGGCCGAAAGGGTTGTTAAGAGACGTGGTCGTTACCATTCAGGGTCTGAAATTCCCCGTCGGTCTATGGCGATGGGTTTGATGCTTGTCTTGACTGCCTAGACCGTGTGCTTTAGCGCTGCATTGAGGTCAATCTTGTCTTGTCTTGGGAGAAGAGTCACTTCATGGTGACTCAAGGGATGGTCCTTGGTCATATCATCTCCGACAGGGGCATGGAGGTTGATCCGGCCAAGGTGGAGATCATTAGAAAACTCAATCCACGGTCCATTCTATGTCAATTGCGGTCTTTTCTGGGGCATGTCGGTTTCTAGCGACGGTTTATTCATGACTTAGTTGAATTGCCCGACCGCTCACTGATTTGCTGACGAAAGACACCGAGTTCATTGTAGATGATAAGTGTCTTGCGTCTTTTGAGACTCTCAAGAGTATGGTTGTCACGGCTCCTGTCCTTCAGCCACCCGATTTGTCTCTCCCATTTGAGATCATGACGGATGCTTCTGATTTTGCCGTAGGGGCTGTGCTTGGACAGAGGAGGGATGGATTGTCGTATGCCATTCACTTCGCCAGTCGAACTTTAGATGCTGCTCAACGGAACTATACTGTGACAGAGAAGGAGATGCTGGCCGTAGTCTTTGCTTTGGGTAAGTATCGATCTTATATTCTCGGATCTAGAGTGACCATCTATACAGATCACACCGCCATCCGGTACCTCATGGTCAAGAAGAATGCCAAAGCTCGCCTTACCAGATGGATCCTTCTGCTCCAGGAGTTTGATATTGAGATTAAGGATAAGCCTGGAGTTAAGAATGTGGTGGCGGATCATCTCTCCCGCTTAGAGAACCTTGAGGAATCTGAGCCCAGCGCACCAATCACAGAGACATTTCCGGATGAGGCGATCTTGGCGATCTCCTTGCTCCCATGGTATGCCAATTTTGTAAACTATCTTGTTGCCAAGACGGTTCCCCAGGGTTGGCCCAGGCAGAAACTTGAGACCTTCCTAGCTAAGGCCAAGTTTTACCATTGGGAGGATCCCGTCCTTTATCATGAAGGAGGGGATAGCATCTGGAGAAGGTGCATTCCTCAAGAAGAGCAGCATAGCGTCCTCACCTACTGCCACAAGCTTGAGGCAGGAGGACATCATTCTGGGAGACGGACAACACAGAAGGTGCTTCAATCCGGCCTTTGGTGGCCCATCCTCTTCAAGGATTCAGATGAGTTCATGAAGAGGTGTACTGACTGTCAGAAGATGGGTACTTGCGGACAGAGAGACATGATGTCCATGCAGCCCATTCACTTTTGTGAGGTTTTTGATGCATGGGGGATTGATTTCATGGGCCCATTTCCTAAGAGTCAGGGGTTTGAGCACATTTTGCTCGCTGTAGATTATGTTCGCCGTTGGGTTGAGGCCATCCCTTCCTGAGCCGCAGATGCTAAGACTGTGTGCCGATTTTTGAGGAAAAATATCATTTCACGGTTCGGGGTGCCTAGAGTTCTGATTTCAGACGGGGGGTCTAATTTCATTAATGATAAAGTTCGGGCCCTTGCAGATGAGTTCGGCATTGACCATCGTGTTGCCATGCTGTATCACCCTCAGACTAATGGTCTTGCCGAAGTATCAAATAGGGAGATCAAGACTATCTTACAGAAGGTTGTTTTCCCAGACCGAAAGGATTGGTCACAGCTTTTGGACTCGGTCTTATGGACCTATCAGACCTCCTTCAAAAATCCATTAGGGACATCTCCCTTTCGTCTCGTCTATGGCAAGCCATGCCATCTGCCAGTTGAGATCAAGCACAAGTCACTTTGGGAAGTTACTGAGTTATTGTTAGATCCCGAGTGTATAGGAGAACAGAGGAGAGTAGAGTTGACAACCCTGGAGGAGTTGAGAGATACAACCTCTTCTAGCAGCCTACATTATAAGGAAAAAGTGAAGACATGGCATGATTCCCATATCAGCCATAAACAGTTTGAGCCCGATCAACGTGTATGGTTGTTTGATTCCAGGCTGAAGTTATTTCCAGGGAAAACACAGAGTAAGTGGAAAGGCCCGTATGTGGTCAGGAATGTACATGACAATGGTAGCATTGACATATCCAAGCCGTCATCTTCCTCCACATTTCGTGTCAACGGTCAGCGCCTGAAGCTATATATAGACCATGATACGCCCACCGTTGACGTTGCCCCCATCCTTCTGGTATGAGATGTGTTCTTTGACTCGGATCATTTGCATCTCGTACATGGTTATCACTTCAATCTTCCGCTGTATATATCCATCTATTGATATCTTTTCTTCTTTTCTTCTCTTCCCTCTTCTATCTTCTTTACCTATCAAAAAGGTGTCGCCCCTTGTAGACAGTTTTCTGTACTTATGACGTACTTTGACCTAAGTATAAGGGGGTGTGCACCCCGAGTTGTTCTATTCTTTGATCCTCTCCATTGTCTCCTCTGCTCGTCTATACTTAGGGATATCTTACCCTAAGTATAAGGGGAGACAATCTGAGTATGATCTGTTCATTCCCACCCTTGATACTCCCTGCTTTGTGTACAGTCTGCTATACTTAGGATTATTTTATCATAAGTATAGGGGGGACGGTCGACTTCTCATTCGTTTATTCATCTCTTATTTATTTATTCTTTAGACTTTTCTATACTTAGTACGAGTTATGTCTTCTCTTTTCTCTCCGATCTATGAGGACATAGCTCAAGCTAAGTATAGGGGGGTCGTATATACTACGTATATACGTTAGCCATAACTCGTACTTTCGTATTTTTACTAATAACTACAGCAAATTATACTTGTAAAATTCATTAAAAATCTTAAATAAAAAGATGTTACCATTCCTCAAATTCTTTTTATACGTACTGATTAATAAATCGGGTGAAAATATTTTTTGCAAAATGTTTGAAAAATAGTTTGAAAACGTTTGTGAAAAATCATTTGAATACTATTTGGAAAGCGTTTTGTTACATGTTTTCAACCTTTGTAAAAACATTTTGATTATAAAATTTATCTTCTTTGTGTGAAATAAAATGTTTGAAAAATGATTTGCAAATGGTTTGAAAATGGTTGCAAAAATATGTGAAAAATTTATATATACTGTTTGGAAAACCTTTGTAAAATGATTTTCAAATGTGTGTACATGTTTGTAAAAAAAACTGTTTGTAAAAATTGTTTTGGACTATAGTTTTCAAAATTGTTTGGAAAATCTTTTCAAATAAACTTGAGGAATACCTACATCTCACCTAAAATTCTCTATGTATATACCTATAAAATTGACTACTTACCCTTGTAAATTCTTAAAAATCCACTTCTGGTGTATATAAGATGCACTCCCGTGTAAATATTTGTACCTAGTTTTTATCCAAAACCTTTTTGTTTTCAAAAAACCCAAAAACATTTGCAAAAATTAAAATCCAAAAACATTTGAAAAATCTTTTTGAAAAATCTAAAAAATGCATATGCATCGTTTTTTAAAAAAACCCATAAAAAATTCAAAATCTTTGAAAACTGCATCACAAAAATATTTTATGCATAGCATTTGCATGGCATTCGCATTTTTCGGATTGAGTTGATAGTTCCTTAAAATCTACCTAATTAACAGGAACCTTATAGGAGCTGGAATTGAGGTACTTCAGGTCTAGTTGACTTAATTCTTTGAGGATCACGGGACTTGGTTCAATGGATTCTTGACTGCCTAAGTAGAGTATTTCGGAGCACACACACGACTCTTGTTGATAATGACATAACTTGGACACCTGCACCTTTCACTTGGCTCAACTCAGTTGGAGTGGTGAGGGGGTTAGATTTGCCGGTATGAGACGCATACAGATGGAAACACTTGTCCTCCTCTAGGGAGGGAAGTGCACTCCAATCCGTCTAGTGATGATGAGTTTCGAGGATAGGAGATCGTGGGTTGCGATAAAGCTTCAAAAGAGGGATAGTCTACTGGCTCAAGAGGAAAAACTCCCTATGTAAATGCCATTGTATAGTATTCAAAAAAATGTAAAAGCAAAAACTCCAAAAAAGTGGACAGGCCTGTACAAAAATAAAAATACCTGCCAGAATGTAAATATGTTGTAAAGTCAAATAAGCAAGATTTAGCTTCAAAGTCAAATCATGTGAGCCTGCAGCTGGATGACTTGACTACACTGGTCTTGCATCCTAGGATAGGTAGCTACATTGGCTACCGTCCATTCTTCTCTTCACCCCCTCCTCTTGGGTTGGTTGCCACTTGAACTTAGAAGGGAATACCCTGCTCCTTGAGGAATGAGTTGTTGAATTGGGGAATCATTGGGTTGTCGTATTGGAGAAGTCAATCTCTTTGTCATTTCAGTTGGGGAGAGCCACCATCACTTACACTGTACGAGTCAGATTCATAGTCGTAAGGGTTTGCGTATGAGTTGAAGTATTTCCGACCTGACTATTGAGGATACTTGAGCAGAGTCTTGGGATTCTCAAGGACTGTTGGACTTCAAATTCGATTCTCAGTAAGGTTCCGCCCGCACTAAAATTCCAAAGGTCCGACTTAAGCTCCAAACTTTGATTTTGTGAAGACAAGTTTGATAGTTAAACTTGATCCATCTTTCTTCTTTTTCTTTTCTTCATTTTTCTTTCTACACTTATTGCATATGTGTTTGCTAGGGACTAGCAAAGGTAAAGTATAGGGGTCGTATATACTATGTATATACGTTAGCCATAACTCGTACTTTCGTATTTTTAGTAATAACTATGGCAAATTATACTTGTAAAATTCATTAAATATCTTAAATAAAAAGATGTTACCATTCCTCAAATTCTTTTTATACGTACTGATTAATAAATCGGGTGAAAATATTTTTTGCAAAATGTTTGAAAAACAGTTTGAAAACCTTTGTGAAAAATCATTTGAAAACTATTTGGAAAATGTTTTGTTACATGTTTTCAACCTTTGTAAAAACATTTTGATTATAAAATTTATCTTCTTTGTGTGAAATAAAATGTTTGAAAAATTATTTTTAAATGGTTTGAAAATGGTTGAAAAAATATGTGAAAAATTTATATATACTGTTTGGAAAACCTTTGCAAAATGATTTTCAAATGTGTGTACAAGTTTGTAAAAAAACTGTTTGTAAAAATTATTTTGGACTATAGTTTTTAAAATTGTTTGGAAAACCTTTACAAATAAACTTGAGAAATACCTACATCTCACCTAAAATTATCTATGTATATACCTATAAAATTGACCACTTACCCTTGTAAATTCTTAAAAATCCACTTCTGGTATATATAAGATGCACTCCCGTGTAAAATTTGTACCTAGTTTTTATCCAAAACCTTTTTGTTTTCAAAAATCCCAAAAATATTTGCAAAAATTAAAATCCAAAAACATTTGAATTTTTTTTGAAAAATCTAAAAAATGCATATGCATCTTTTTTTAAAAAAAATCCATAAAAAATTCAAAATCTTTGAAAATTGCATCACAAAAATATTTTCTACATAGCATTTGCATGGCATTCGTATTTTTCGGATTGAGTTGATAGTTGAACGAGTCTAAGTAAAATCCGAAGATTGGAGCTTGGTTGGACCTTAAAATCTACCAAATTAACAGGAACCTTATAGGAGCTGGAATTGAGGTACTTCAGGTCTAGTTGACTTAATTCTTTGAGGATCACGGGACTTGGTTTAATGGATTCTTGACTGCCTAAGTAGAGTATTTCGGAGCACACACACGACTCTTGTTGATAATGACCTAACTTGGACACCTGCACCTTTCACTTGGCTCAACTCAGTTGGAGTGGTGAGGGGGTTGGATTTTTCGGTATGAGACGCACACAGATGGAAACACTTGTCCTCCTCTAGGGAGGGAAGTGCACCCCAATCCATCTAGTGATGATGAGTTTCGAGGATAGGAGATCGTGGGTTGCGATAAAGCTTCAAAAGAGGGATAGTCTACTGGCTCAAGAGGAAAAACTCCCCATGTAAATGCTGATGTATAGTATTAAAAAAATGCAAAAGCAAAAACTCCAAAAAAGTGGACAGGCCTGTACAAAAATAAAAATGCCTGCAAGTGTACATATGTTGTAAAGTCAAATAAGCAAGCTTGAGCTTCAAAGTCAAATCATGTGAGCCTGCAGTTGGATGACTTGACTACACTGGTCTTGCATCCTAGGATAGGTATCTACACTGGCTACCATCCATTCTTCTCTTCACCTCCTCCGCTTGGGTTGGGTGCCACTTGAACTTAGAAGGGAATACCCTGCTCCTTGAGGAATGAGTTGTTGGATTGGGGAATCATTGGGTTGTCGTATTGGAGAAGTCAATCTCTTTGTCATTTCAGTTGGGGAGAGCGACCATCACCTACACTGTACGAGTCAGATTCATAGTCGTAAGGGTTTGCGTATGAGTTGAAGTATTTCTGACCTGGCTATTGAGGATACTTGAGCAGAGTCTTGGGATTCTCGGGGACTGTTGGACTTCAAATTCGGTTCTCAGTAAGGTTCCGCCCGCACTAAAATTCCAAAGGTCCGACTTAAGCTCCAAACTTTGATTTTGTGAAGAAAAGTTTGATAGTTAAACTTGATCCATCTTTTTTCTTTTTCTTTTCTTCATTTTTCTTTCTGCACTTATCGCATAAGTGTTTGCTAGGGACTAGCAAAGGTAAAGTATAGGGGGATGATGAATCTACATTTCATCATCTTTATTCTATAATTTTGACATCAAAAAACCCTGGCAAATGCGTTTAAATACCCTTAATTCCCGCATCTTAGCACTCATGCATGTGCATATAAATAGTGTATAAAATACTGTAATTATAGCCAATGTTTTTGGTCTTTTTATAATTTTATGATGTTTTTGTGATTTTTATAGATTTTTGTGATTGTTTTTGGTATTTTTAAAAATGAGAATACAAGAAAACAGTGAACTAAGCTACTGGCCGATATTAAAATGATAAAAATTATCAAACAGTATCCAAAAATCATTAAAAATTTCAAAACAAAAACCTTAAAAATTAGAAATTCCTAAAAACTTCATAAAAATCTAAAAAATTCTAGAAAAATTCTAAAAATATATACTCAGTTTCTGTAGTATCTTTATTTTATTGCCTTTATTTTAAAATTAATTTGAGGAATTTTGGATACTGTTTGATAATTTTTATCCTCATTTTAATTTCGGCCAGTAGCTTAGTTCACTGTTTTCTTGTATTCTCATTTTTAAAAATACCAAAAACATTCAGAAAAATCTATAAAAATAAAAAAACATCATAAAATTATAAAAAGGCCAAAAACATTCATTTTCCTGATTTTTGAGTATTTCTACCTATTTTTATAAATACCTTATCCTCCTCTTTCTTACTTTGTATACATATATATATTCTATTATTGATAAAGAAAATATAAAAATATAAAATATAAAAAGAAAAAGATAAAATCAGGAAATTTAAAACCAAAAATACAAAATCAAAAATTAAAAGTAAAATTTAAAAAATATAAAATTAAAAACCCACAAAAAATTTTGCATATTTGTAGACACTTAATCACATCACACTTTTGCACTTGCTTGATCTATCCTGCCTTGCTCCCTGAGTTCGACCTCTACATACTTACACCTATACATCTTTCATGTAGAGTTATTATAAATTTGACGCCACATTTATTTCTCATTGTTTAATTTATTTGATAGTGGGTTCATTGTTGACTAAATCCGGATTTCCGAGTGGTCAACACATCGACTGTGTTCCCGCCTTGTGTGGAATACACGACCGCTCGACTTTTGGGTTTATCACCTGGAATGATTTGTAGAGTGATTTTAGTATTTCATTTTTAATTAAATCTATGTACATCCTTTTTGCGAAATTTCAACTCTCCTTTATTCCTTGTCTAAACATCATTTTGAGATAATTCGCTCTTTAGCTAATTTGATAATGTGGATTTATTAGGAATTAATTACTCACTGTCACTCTGTTTTCATTAAAAAATACATGAAAAATTCATACTTTGTCAAAAATTCCAAAAATATTGCTGTAGCTTCCTTGCAACATGTTTTTATTCCAGTAAAATTTTCATCATTTTTACTTACTGCTTGTGTGATAAATTGCGAAAAAACCCGTAAAAAGTGTGTATTTTTATTTATTGCATTTTAATTCCTAAAAATACAAAAAAAATATGTTATGTGTTCATCACTGGATTACGATTCTAGAAAAAGTATAATTTGGCTAAATTGGACTAATTTGACATTAAAATTAATTTGGCTAAGTTGTGTGTTTTCTTAGTGTCTCAATTCACCCGCATTCGCATTTGGATTCATTTTGCATTAAAAAAATTATAGAAAAATACCGCTCGGAAATCTAGACCTAAATTTTCAAATTAACCCAAAGTTGTTCCTTTGCCTCCCTGTGTTCGACCCCGGACTTTCCGGAGATATAAATTAAGCCGAGACACTCTTCACGAAGATTCTTTTCTCCGTTCTGACTGAATCGCTAAGTATACGTACTACAACGTGACCGAATTAAACATCGTATTTAGCGACTCGTCAGATGGCGACGTTGCCGGGGAGGCAAACGGCTTAGGGATTAATTTAAAAATTTGGAATTAGATTTTCATTTACTCGGGTAGTCTGACCCCCGAGCCACTTGTAATTAATCCATTTTTCCTCTCATTTTTTTCTTTATATTCTTGTATATATTTTGTTTTTATCTCTCTAATATAAATCTTATTTTCCTTGCGAGGGTCCAGTGGACTTGGAGTGCATCGGAGGTCAACGGACGTGACGTGCACCGACTGCTGAAGATCAAGGAGAATTAATTTATTTTTGAGAGAAATTTTTGTAATTATTGTGTTGTAATAATTTAGGTAATTTTTATTTTTATAGCGGCTCTTGTTTGAGAGCTCGCGCTTGTATCCGGACTGGACATTGGACCCGCTCGTGGTCATGTGGTTTATTGACGTAGAATAGGACTTGCACTCGTGGCTCTTAGAGCATATTTTATTAGAATATCTTTATTGCTTGTGCTCGTAAATTTAGGACCACACATCACATTTAACGAGACGCACTTAGACCACAGGGCTATTAGTCAAATTTAACTTGTTCATTACTCGCTAATAGAACTGCCTATCTAGGAACGGTTTTCTCGTTTGCATTCATTTAGTATAAAAATTCAATTCTGCCTTGCATCCCACATGTAGAGCGTGAGGATCACGGTAAGTTTCCTGAACTGGGCATGCATCATTGATTTCATTATTTGCATCGGTTTTTCTCGACTCCCTCCCCTTGGTTTTTGAAACTTAGGTTAAAAGAAAATCAGGACTGATCGGTAGGCGTGCTTTGTTTGGTGGATTAATCAAGTGATAACCAAACTTAAAATCGGGACTGCTAATCAGAGTTTATAAAAAACTGATTAAAACTAACACTTGTTTTGGGAGAGCAAAACCCACATGGTATGCTTGGCTAATTGTGATTGTTGAGAGGTGAGGACGCATCCCTAGGATAGTGCCCAAAACCTACTTTTGAGCCTTGCGTAATTGGATTTATATCTTGATTTATCACCTAATTAAAACTGAAAAGATAAATGGTCGTACTTTTGCGACCATTACTGTGTTGAGTAGGTGAACTAAGGGTTTGCTCTTGTGTTTGTTTGTTTTGTGTGTTATTCGGTGCACTTGCACGCTTTCTTCCTCGATCTGCTTCATTCTCCCATTTCCCTTCCAAGATGTCAGAATTTTGGTCATCATATCCTAATCACCCTTCTTCGACCATATTCCGATCATCTCCACCCACTTATTCCTCTTCATACCCATACACCGACCGCAAAGTCAGAATTCCGAATGACTTCTCCACTTATTCGTCCTTCTCACCTACCCCACATTCTTGCACCCCTAACCCACAACCACCCTGGATTGACTCACTATATTATCGTCTGCTTGCTGGAATCAAGGAACAAATCGAAGAGCAAGCAACTGCTGAGATGAATGATTGGCATAATCAGTTGTCCCCACATCCCTCACTTTCACCTGGAGTTGGGACAGAACAACAATTGCCATATACACATCCTGACTTAACCTTAGGGTACAACATGGTCAACCAGACAAACCGAATGGAGAGGTCTGCACCGTACGATCTTCCTGACTTGATTGACCTGAGTGATAGAGACCACATTGACCAACCTTCATATCACCCATTCGGAGAGCTGACATATACAGGGGATTGGATTCATACGACCGATCTACAGACCCTCTGTCTACTGACTCCACCTTATGAGGCTCCGACCAACATCTGCCATACAGATGGGTCATACTCAACCTAGCAGTACACGCATGAGTCAAGATGTGTTGAGTATAAGATCCCAAGTTCTCAGCGGTATCCTCCAACTGAGCAGACTTCTCTCATGATGTGTCATGAGAACTTATTGGAGGATGACATTGGTAGATGATTAAAAGTCCAGGTAAGAATGCGGATCATGGATCTTGCGGATTGAATTTTGAAAACCTGGAAGACGTCGGATTGACCACACATCATGTACGGCTGGAGTCCCTTCTACCTCCCTCTTCTACTAACCACTTTCCCTCCAAAACAGAGTCTGTACATTCTCCTATTCCTCCTTCACCTATGAAAAAGACCCAAAAAATGAAAAAAACCGGAAAATACCATAAAAATTGAAAAAGGAAAAGATTTACAAAAATTGGATCCTGCACTTAGGGAAGCATTGGATAGAAAGTTGATTTTTGAGCTTCCCTTAATAATGGCCATTGAACACTTTCCCGACCTTAAAAGATTTGTGAGAAGTAAATTGATGCCTAAAAGGTCGGGCAATAAGAGAACAAGGACTAAGAGACATATAGTCTCTATGGCCACATCTTTGATGATAGGGAGAAAAACCAAGAGCCGCAGAGTAAAGCTGTTGCCTCGGTTTGATTGTGAAATCAAAGATACCACATTCACCCATGCAAGAATCGATGATGACTTACCGATTAATATCCTCCTGACCTCCGTGTTTGCCAAGCTCAAACTCGGATCTACCAAGAAGTCAAGAGAGATCATTCAGTTGGAAGATCGATCTGTTAAACGGTCGAGAGGAACCATTTCAGTCATCGTTACTTTTCAAGGTGCTCTTTTACAGATGGACTTCACGATCATTGACATTGAGCATCAAGGAGAGTTCACCCAGTCTCCGATCATTCTTGGAAAGTCGTTCTTAGCTTTGTCTAAGGCAACTATAAATTGCGAGACCAGGGATATCGATTTCACTGCATTGGGAGCACTTCGACCTCACCCGATCTTTGAGGACGCACGATATTCCAAGGTAACCCGTAAAGTCGCAGACAGTCATGACCTTCGAGAGACAATTGAGTCATGTCTCTCTACTACACTTGAGATACCGATTGTCTAGACGACCATTGGTTCAGAGACTCCCTACACCTCCACACCGCCTACTGCTTGCATCACAACCACTGTGACGGCTTCTAGAGAGGACTCACCCCCAGAAGTTGTCATTGAGTCGGGCACGATAATTTCTGATTTCCTTGACTTTTTAGATGATCCGACTCATGAGCCAATCAATGCCAAGCCAACTGAGAATACTATGCCTTACCAGAGACGTGTGCTGACCCTACGGGAGTATTACAATGCATATGGTGACTCATCTGATGATGAACCTCTAGTTAGCACCTCACTACATCCACGACCTACACCAAAAGAGACAACTGGGACCAAATTGACCAATCTTGATAAATCGGTTGCTCCATCCTCTAGTCGATCATCTTGTAAGAAGAAGAAGAGTATTGATTCCTTGAGGTATTTCTCCGAACCCCTCAAGGCATGTCACTCTCCTCTTCCTCTTGAAGCTTCAGGTTCTAGAAAACTGGCTAAGAAAGTTGCCTTCGACTTACCAGAGAAGGAACTTTCTAAGGAGTCCTCATCAGGTCCGGATGATGTGATCTATATGAGCGAGCTCAGTTCGGCTGTTCTGAAGCTATATTTGAGCACGCAGCCATGTGTCGACCCCCGTTGGACGTTCCCTACACCTCACAATTATTCTTCGGAGGACGATTCTGACAGCAACACATGTGTATACTACCCACCTCCTTGCTCCCGCAAGAAGGTCCGTCACAAACCTTCTTGATCCTTGTATATTCTCACTCTTCCTTGTATAGATTTTCCTCCCTTTATTTCCCTCCCTCTCCCGTGATTCGCATCACTCGCCCCAGATCCGTATCGTTTTCACTTTGTGGCTATACTTAGAATGACTAGATCCTAAGTATAGGGGGTAAGTGAACCGAGTTTCTCCATTTCTTCTTGTATATTCTCTTCCACTCTCATCGGTTCCCCAATCTTGTGTTCTATCCAATACTTAGGCTGACCAAAGCCTAAGTATAAGGGGGCCGATGCCTGTTGTGTATTTTCCCACATTCTTTTATTCTTTTCACCCACTTATACTTAGTACGAGATATGGCTTTTTGGTCACCTAGTGCCATGAGGACATAGCACATGCTAAGTATAGGGGGGCATGTATATATTGCATATATACTTTACCTATAGCTCGTACTTTCATGTATTTTTTATATATATTATGCAATAATTATGGGGTGGGTAAAAAAACTTTTTCAAAAAAACCTCTTAAAAAACTTTTAAAAAACTATTCTTAAAAAAAATCCTTATTTGCTTTAAAAAACTTTTTTAAAAAAAGAAGTCCTTTCTTATTTACTTATCTTTTTCAAAAAAAGAGAGCAAAGCTTTTTCAAAAAAAAACTTTCTTCTTTTCCTTTGTTTCTAAAAAAACTCTTTAAAAAACTTTTAAAAAATTGTGTCTTTTATATATATATATATATAACTTTTTCAAAACACAAAAATCTCTTCTTTGCCTTTGTTTGTAAAAAAACTTTTTGAAAAAAAAAACCTTTTCTAAATCTTAAAAAAAATCATCATAAAAAAACTAATTAAAAAGTTGGTTTAATCCCTGCCACATTCACATTCACATTCACACAAGACTAGTGATGTTCGAGAACACTTGGTTTATGAGGTCTTGAGATCTTGAGTTAACCAGCCTTAGTCATTAGGGTCTTGGACTTAATTATTCACGTTTTCCTAGTTGGAAAGATTTGTGTGCTATATTGCATGCTTAGTCTCTACCTTAAGAATATGATCAACACCTCACATACACGACTGCAGTTATGATGAGATGAGTTGAAATTTCACTTGAGGATCTGGGACGAGGGATTTGAGTTTGGACTTGATTTGATGATGCTCGAGGATGGGATAAAATCAATGAAGGCTTCATGAAACCTGAGTGTCAGCATCTTTAGCCAGTATGAGAACATGGTTCTTGTACTATCTCTTGATATTTACCTATGTGCCAGGGTGTGATAAAGTAAAAAAATGTTGATTAATGTGCGCCAACTCTTGGTAAAAGCAGTGGAGCTAGCCAAAAATACCACAAAGCAATTAAATGATAAAGAAAAGCTCGCATTCCACAAAGCCAATTATCAAAAGAGCTTCCACCAAAGGCGAGCACTCCCAACCATTTTAAAGTGTCCACTTGGACCACCGCTATTAGGACTAGGAGTCGGGCTTGCACCAAAAAAGGGCTCTGCATCGTAAATGCTACAAGTCTGGGTGTAGAAGGTATAATAGATACTCAAAAAAGATACACCCCGGTGTATTCCTAGGAAAACAAGTGCAGACGGTTCCAACTTCTCTTGACGAACGCACTGATCAACAGTAGTCTTTATATCATTCGTTGGCGCAGCTACCAAAAATATGCGTTGAGTAATAAGGCACTTGAGAGGATCCTTGTTCCAATGAGAAGGAGAGAAGAAATGACACAATCCTATGCCCTCCATCAACTGGCCTTCCATCTACACTTTCAAGTCTGACAACTAAAGAGAAGGTGGATTGGATGCAAGAAATGGTTTATTCCCTAGTGTTGAGGATCGGGTCCTTAGGAGAGTCTCTTGGACTGGAACCTTGGGTGACGTTGTGGCTCTACTCTTGTAACTGCAGTCAACACTTAAGTCATATCCCTATTATATATGTATACAAAGAGAGTCTGATGATTAGGAAAATTGGATACCTTTTGACTAGAGCTTGGTTCAGCTTAGAATTTTAGGATCTCTAAAATCGAGAGTTCTTGAACGGATCAAGTCTTGTATTCACATGCACAGTCAGGGGTTAATCCAACTTATTCATTCTTTGTTTGCTCGAGGACTAGCAAAGTTTAAGTATAGGGGGGTGATGAATCCGCGATTCATCATCTCAATATCTTGATCTTAGCAAAATCCCTAAGCAAATTCTCAATTAAATGTACATAAAATCAAGAAATTAACAAAATGACTCTTGTAAATAAAACACACTAATTATTGTATATTAGATTGTACAAAATAAAGTAATAATAAAATGCCGCAAAAATAACGGAGTTTTTCACCTGTAAAACTTCATCTATTTTTAGTTATTTCATTTCAGCTCCTTTTTTACTAATTCTTCCTCCAACTTGTTCATAACAATGTATATAAAAATACAAAAATACAAAACAAATTTTACCTCAAATAAATGCTCCTAGATCCCAATGGGAAAAAGCCGTAAAGACCAACTTCCAAGATAAATTCCCGCTCCGTATGAACTCCAAATTCACCAAACTCACTTTTAAAGTTTGAGTTAGAAAATTATCTATCCAACGAAAGTGGTTTCATTAAAATCGGAGCTCATTTGCAAAAGTTGGGTTTTGGGACCTAGATGTATATTGTATATTATGTATATATTCATTTCTTTGTTCATTTTTTATTTTATCTTTATTAATTAGTAAAAATACAAAAAAAATTATACTTGTGTTATATTTTGATTATAGTATTTTATTGTATTTTTTCCGTTGTAAATATCTCTTATTAAAAAGACAAAAAATACATATTAGAAAAGCAAAAAAAAGTGTACATGTTGTATATACTCATTTGTAAATTCACCACCATTTTTTTCCTTCTTTATATTTTTGTTGTATTTAAAGTAGCCTACTTTATTTCAGTTTATTTATTTATTTATTTATTCCCATTCTCTACAATAACTTCCATATTCCTCCATTAACCATCAAGTCTTCATCTAACCTCCATTCCACTCCACCATTTTTCTAACCTCCCATTCAACTCCGCCATCTTTCTAACTCCCATTCTTCTTCTCTTTATATTCATTTGTACATCCTCATTTTTCCCCGTCCACAATTCTTATAGAATAAGGAGAGAGCTTGGAGTATTTTGTCGGTGACAGAGGCGAAGCGTCTTCCTCAAGCGACGACCTCCTTCAGGTGAGATCCGCGGAGCTCCGCCCCACGTCACGAGTTCTCCATCAAGCTCGCATAGCCTCTTTGATTTTATTTCGCCAATCGGATCGAGGTGACGACAGGAGTCCAGCATATCTGCTCTGCCAATCCGACGAAGAATCAGATAAGTATTCCTCCTCATTTCTCTCGTTATTTTTTTATCTAATATTGTGTCGTTCGTTGTGTCACCATCATTTTTTATATCACTCCACCACCACATCTCCACCATTTACCATTTTCCCCCTTTATATGTACATATTTGTTTACTGTTTGAAAACATAAAAAAATCAAACAGAATCTAAAACAAAAATAATTACAGCAGCAAAAACATAAAAAAATCAAAAAAATCAAAAAATTGCAACGGCCGCCCCCCTCCACCAGCAGCAGCCGCCGCCGACCACCCACATCTCCGCCTGCGGGCGGCGCCACCCTCCCAACCGGCCACCGCCGTCAGCGGCTCCGTGCCGCCCCTACGCGCGGCCACCGAGCACGATGCCGCCTTCCTCTGTGTGGCCGCCACTGCAAGCGGCTACCTCCACCGCGCGCCCGCACGCGCCCGCCGTCGTTGCCTCCTCCGCCCACCGCCAAGCCACCATCGCGACCGCGTGCGCTCCTCCGCACCTCCGCCGACGTTCTCCTCCCTTTGGGTTCACTTTCGCCCTAGCCGTCCAGAGGAAGAAGAAGGTCTTTCTCTCTCATTTTTTATTGTGAATACTGCATATTTTTCCTTTTAGTTTATGTAATTACAAAACAGTCCCTGTGCTTTTGTTTTGTTGTTTAAGTCATTTACAGTTTGCAAAGATACTCATACGTTCACATTTTAATTTGGACCTCATTTAGGCATCATTTGTATTCAGTAAAAAATGACATTGTGTTGAGCAACTTAGTCTCTATCATTTGGAAATTTATTTTTATTTATATGATCTTTGGGTAATTAATTAAAATTGTCTAACTGAAATATTGCATATTTTACCCAAATTGAGCTCTTAAAATTATATCTCACACAAGGTTGCTCTAAAAATTCCACAAAAATTAGGAATGATGCCTTGATATGTGATTAAGATATCACCCAAATTTCATCCAAAGTGGAGTTGTCTTGTGCCTGAAATAATTTGTAGAGTGATTTTAGATTTCATTTTTAATTAAATCCACGTACATCCTTTTTGCGAAATTTCAACTCTCCTTTATTCCTTGTCTAAACATCATTTTGAAATAATTCGCTCTTTGGCTAATTTGATAATGTGGATTTATTAGGAATTAATTACTCACTGTCACTCTGTTTTCATTAAAAATACATAAAAAATTCATACTTTGTCAAAAAAATTCAAAAAATATTACTGTATCTTCCTTGCATCATGTTTTTATTCCAATAAAGTTTTCATCATTTTTACTTACTGCTTGTGTGATAAATTGCGAAAAAAACCCGTAAAAAGTGTGTATTTTTATTTGTTGCATTTTAATTCCTAAAAATACAAAAAATGTGTTATGTGTTCATCACTGGATTAGGATTCTAGAAAAAATATAATTTGGCTAAATTGGACTAATTTGACATTAAAATTATATTTGCTAAGTTGTGTGTTTTCTTAGTGTCTTAATTCACCCGCATTCGTATTTGGCATTCATTTTGCATTAAAAAATACATAAAAAAATAACGCTCGGAAATCTAGACCTAAATTTTCAAATTAACCCAAAGTTGTTCCTTTGCCTTCCTGTGTTTGACCCCGGACTTGCCCGGGATATAAATTAAGCCGAGACACTCTTCACGGAGATTCTTTTCTCGGCTCTGACTGAATCGCTAAGTACACGTACTATAATGTGACCGAATTAAACATCGTATTTAGCGACTTGTTAACAGTACGGGAAACTCCGATGGTGATTCGCCTTGCGACGAGGCGCAAAAGACTCCTGGGGGGGTTGCGCATTTTTTGATGCCTCCAAAATGGTACCTGGAGCTCTGAAGCGGTCCGGTGAGGGCAAGGAAGAAGATGACCTACAGGTACAAGGCGTGGTGCAAAATTCGACCCCTTCGGGGGTCTCTTGGCCTCCAAACCTGCAAAGCATCATCGCGCAAGAAAAAGGATGGGTCTGGGGCGTTTATTGGCGGTGGAATGAGCGGCGGTGGAGTGGGCGGAGGTATCCGACGAGGGGGATGGAGTTGGAGACTTGATCTTCGGATCCGAGAAGGATCTGAGTGCATGGGGGTGCATGGGCTATAGGGAAATGGAAGGGTAAGAAAATGGGGGTGAAAGCGTGATCGGGGAACGTCGGAGTAATGGTGGAGACGTTCTGCTCTGACGAACTACGAACAGTGAATCCTACGCTAAATCTACTGGTTAATGATCGATCTAAGTGCATAATTAAAAAGTATAAACAAAAAGCTACCTAAAATTTATAAATTACACATCTCGAACCTGGCTTTTGGCCAAGGAGTAGAACCTCGCCGGAGCTCGACCGTGGGTGCATCTCCTCCTCCGCGAACCACCGTGGACGCTCAGGGGACTCCCCCTGTCATGAGGATATGCACTGGACCGAGGTCCAGGGATCCAAGGGTGAAGAAATGGCCAAAATGATTGAAGGAGAAGATGGAGTTATTTAAGAACATCGTTGGCACCCATATTTGACCGACCAAAAATAAGGAATCAGAGCTATGTACAAGAGATCTACAGTGTAGGCGTGGATGTACAATGATCAGGGAAGATGTTGTCTGAAGGAAGCAACAACGATTGATGAATGGATCGCCCGGGAAAAAAGGCGAAAATTGGGGGAATAGACAGAGTTGAGGCGTGGAGTCTTGGATGGGACAGTTGACCTGAGGTCAACGGTCCAAGCCCTGCGATTGGTCCAGCTCGACCGCTACGTGACAAAATAGGAGGTTTTATTAAAGAATAATTAATAAAAAATAGTAAATGATTTTATTATTTCTCGAGTAAAAAATAAAAAATGTTTATTATTTTATGTAGTATTACATTATGTTTTATTTATTTTTTTGATGTATTTTAATACAAGTTTATTTTTAAGGGCTTATTTAGGTATATTTACCTATATTTTATACATTTTTATTTTTATTTTGTATATTATTTTATTATATCATTCTTTTGTTTTGTATATTTATATCTTATTTTTTAGAGTATAAAAATATGAGTTTGCAAAGATAACAAATAATGAATAAATTGATTATTTTAATCGGTATTATGTACAATAGGGGCCCAAAACCTAACTTTTACACATTAACTCCAAAAAATATAAAACCACCACCATTAAATATATCTTGAAAAGTTATATACACCTAGAGTGATTTTACTATGTTTTGAGTTTTTATTTGAAATATATGGGTCTGTGAAGTTCGGTTTCTGTCTTTTTTATTCTGATTATAAAATGAACACTATATCCTATTTTTGTACAAACTTAATTTTGTATTTTTATTTACCTTATTATCTATAACTTTTATGTATAAAATTTCTTTACTTGATGAATAAATAATTAGATACAAAATAGGTGTCAAAAATGCATAAATCGGGAATGAATAAATGAGATATTTATTGTATTCTTAGCCCTTATCTCCCCCTACTTTATTCTTTGTCGACTGATGAGCCGAAAATCCCACAAGATCCGAGTAGGGATAAAATAAATCAAGGGTCGACCCGGATCTCGCAGATCGTACTCAACAAGAAAAAGAGACCACCAAATAAAAGATAAATCGATAAAACACGAATAGCGGTCTTCGCTATTTATTTAACCTAGTATAGCGACCAGGGTCGAACACAAGGAGCACGGATTGGCTCAAAAGAGACTACGAATTAGTGTAAAGATAAAATAGAAAGACACAATATTTTTGGTGGTTTTTATGTATTTTTAATTTTTTTTTGTATTTTTAGTTCTACAGAAAATATAAGAAAAAGCTAAAAAGGACACATTCAATGATTTATTCAACACATCAAAAATACTCAGAAAATTCAAATAAAATTGTTTTTGTGTTTTTTATATTTTTAAGTATTTTTGGTAATTTTCTCAAAATTCTCTATTTTTTAGTTGATTTTATAAAATTGAAAAATTTAAAAACAGTGAAGAATTGTGCAGTTAGATTTAAAAGGCTAATTAAAATTGAATAATTAGCTATAAAAATCTGAAGGCAATTTTTATGAAAAGTTAAAATAAAAACAAAACTACAGAAACCAAAATTGCATTTTTTAGTTGTATATAATTTTTTATAATTTTTATAAGGTTTTGAGAGTTTTTCAATTTTTATGGGTTTTATAAATCCAAATAGGCTAAAACTTGGAAAAAAACTCAAAAACAACAACACAAGCAAGTCCTATTTTTTTAGAATTTTTAGAGAAGTTTTTATATTTTTAGTTGATTTTCTATTCCAAACAGTAGCAAAAATGAAGGTTTTTTATTTTTTAAAAATAGCAAAAAGCAAAAAAATGTCCCAAAAATTAGTAAAATTTTTACGCAGTGGCAGGAGCCACATGTCCAAATTTCACTTGATTTGGAGTTTATTTGATATTTTATTCAACCAATACAAGACACACAACATACAAGGACCTAAGTGCAAGAAAGCATAGTTCCAGGGGCTTCAATATAACACGTGCGAAAACTATAAGGGCTTCAATGCAAATTTCACATTAATTTCAACACATGTTCCAATTCAATACGCACAGGGGTACAAATACACATATCAGAAATAAAACTTCAATTCATAACATGAGATAAACCCCAAGCCCATACATGCAAAAAGTCCAAGATCTCATGTGAATGAAGCACATGTCTCACACAAGCAGGGACTAAATAGCAAATACACAAAATTAGAGGTCCAGCTATGCAAAATATCTAAGTGTGCACATTTATTTAATAGATTAAATAAAAACTAAAGAAAACTGCAGGGTTATGGATGCAAGTTACCCAGCTGCGGCGCGTGAGGGGCGCGTACGTGCTAGGTGTCGAGTTGTGGATGGCAGCAGATGCACGGTCCGGATGAAGCCCTCTAGAGAATCCAACGGTGCTGGCGTGAGGGCGAACATGGGGGGAAAGTGGCCATCAGATTATGGATCTGACAGTCTGACGGTGGCAGACCACGTGCGGTTGTGATAAGAATTGGTGCAGAGGGGCGATCCGATGGCTGCGAGAGGATCTGGAAGAACTTCTCCTAGGCGAGCTGCTCCGGCTAGCTGGGGGGAATCCCGGCGTCCGATGGAAGATCGGAAAGGTGGGTTATCCTCGCGATGGTGTTCTGCGTCGGGTGGTGGACTCCGATGAAGGTTACAACGGTCGGATCCTCCGGCGAGGGAGGAAGGTCCTGGAGCAGCTCCGGTAAAGGGTGGAAACGCATCCAAGGAGGGTCTCCCGCGCTTATAGACCTGCAGAAAGAAGCTCTTGCTTGGAGGGACGCTCCGGCATAAGTTATTGGCGAAAAGAAGAAGAGAAACGACGTGGATGGGCTACGGGGGGTTCCGGTGAAGGAGGTAGATGGAACCCAACTCGATCTGAACTCAGATGGTCCACCTTGAGGTAATCAGATTGTGTAGGGAAGGTGGCGATGGGTCGAAGAGTCGATCGACACGGATGGGGTGAACTGGCGGGGCTCCGGCCACTAGGGCAGAGCTGGCGGAGCTGGAAGGTGAAAATCGAATATGAGCTATGGACTAGAAGCTAAAGAGTCTACCTGATGGCCGAAATTGAGTGTGGTGGAAACGCTGGTTCTCCGGTGATCTTTGCCTCGATGGAGAGTCGCCTCCAGAGGCTCGAGCTTCGCCGGCGGTGGAGCACGACAACGATGGTCGCCGGACCTGGGCTATACACCTCCAAATCCTCACTCAAACACTCGCACTCACTCGCTGTCACTCAAGGAACACGGTGGAGGTCCTGGGAGTCGAAGACAAGAGACAAAGATGCGATAAATAGCGAACGAAGATGACACTATATAGTGGTAGGGGTCCGGCAAAGATGGAGTCAGGCATGGAATTCTGATGCACGGATCCCTAGGACGATCCCCGAGCGTGGATCAAGGATGAATCAAGGTTAATCGGGGCCCGGGGTTTAGGTGAGAGATGATCAGACCACTTCTAGAAAATTAGGCGAAATCGGGTCGCGAGGCTGGTTCAGATTCTAAGTGGTCCAAGGGGGGGAGTTGATCGGGTCCAACAATCCCCTGTGGACCAATCAAAATTCAGGAATTATTAAATAATTGTAAATTCATTTAAAAATAATAAATGAATTTATTTGAAAATATTTTCAACATGAAAAATGTTTATTTATTTTCAAAGTATTTTTTAGTGATTTGTATTTATTTTTTTGAAAAATAAATTATGTATTTACAATATAGTATTATTATATATAAGTATATATACCTATGTATTTTTGAATTTTATTTTTATTATTTTATTTATGTAAAATTATTCCAATTTTATATTTTATTTATTTACACCACAAAATATGGAATATAAAATGATTTTTATTGGATTTTTATTAATTATCTACAAGGGTAAAATAAATACATCTTTTATTCTATGTACATGGTATATATACACCGATGATAGAGAAAGTATTTAACTTTCTTTTATTTTTCCCATTTTTATTTTGTTTTTATTTTTATAAATATATACAAAATATTGGGATCACGTAAATATTTTTATCTTGAGAAAATAGAATATTTACACATAGAGGGATATTTACACCATGTTGAGTCACCCTATTTCTCTCTACTTATTTTATTTGCGGTCAGGCCCTTATGGAGCCTTCCCTTGGGTTCAAGTCACTCAATATTTTTTCTAAATATTTCCCTCTTTTTCTTTATTTCTTTATTCCTTTATTTTTGTGTGAAAACATGTAATTATGGCTATTTACATGATGTATGTATTTTGGTAAATTATTGTATTTACAATCATTTACATGGTCTTTTACCAAGGTTTCTGGCTAAAAAAAAGGAATAAAGAGTGATGAATGTGGATTCATCACCCCACTATACTTTACCTTTGCTAGTCCCTTAGCAAACACGGATTTGAAAAAGAAGTGCAAAAGAGAAAGAAAAAGAAAAAGAGGAGAAATCAAGGTTGATTATTAAACTTTCCTTCATTAAATTGAAATATGGAGCTCAATCAGACCTTTGGATTATTCATTTGTCGGAACCTTACTTGGACTTAAGCTTAAAACTTAACAGCCTCTAAGTTCCACCAATCTATGGTCAAGATTCCTCAATAACCCAGATCAGAACAAGTCTACATACACAAACTCTAATGACCATGAATCTTTCCTTGTACTGTGTAAGTGATATGTAGCTCCCCACCTCAGAAGTGACAAAGAAACAACCTCCCTCAACCTAGTAACTCTAATGCCTCGGTCTAGCAACTCTTTCCTCGAGGAGCGAGGTATTCCCTTCTAAGTTCAAGTACAACCAGCTTAAGAAGAGGGGGAAGAAGAGAATGGACCATGACCAGTGTAGCCATGTATCCTTGGGAGCTCTAACCAATGTAGCTGAGTCTCCCGCTGCAAGCTTCATGAGATAGTCATGTATAACATAAGCTTTGCTTTATTTGACTATATACACTCCGGTGGGATTATTAAATTTTCAATCCAACCCACACTTTTTTTGGAGTTTTTCCTTTTGCACATTTTTTTGATGTGCATATGTACAACATATCTACATGGTGCAACATATATACATAAGGAGTTTTTCCTCTTGAGCTAGTAGACTATCCCTCTTTTGAAGCTTTATTACAACCCACAACTCCTGTCTTTAGACTTCATAACCACCAGACCAAGTTGAGATGCACTTCCTTCACTATAAGAAAAAGAGAGGTTCCGCCTAGAAGTACTACCCTCATATGCTACCCCAAGCCAAAGGAAACTGCCTCCTCACCACCTCATCCGTAGAGAGCTATGTGTAAAGTGCTGGTGCAAGTAAAGCCATTGTCTCTAAGAGTCATGCATGTGTTGTTAAGTGCTCTACTTAGGCTCATCATGATGACATATGCTCATAGCCTAGTGGACCCAAAGGATTAAGTCCCAATTGACTTGAAAAGTCTTAATCCTAAGTCCTACAGGTTTCTGTTACAATTAGGTGGATTAAGGTCTTAACCAAACTCCATTTTCCAATTTAATTCCAAGCCAGTTTAAATGTCAACTATGATTTGGAAAAATTGTGCAAGTATTTACAAAGATGCAATTTTACAAAGTTTTACACGTGCAATTTTTTTTTAAAAATATTTGAAAACATGGATGTGTGTATGAATGCGAAGTTTTGCAAAATATTTACAAAGATTTAGATAAGGTTTTTGCAAACTTTTGATTTTCAAAACATTTTACAAAAATTTTGTACTATATAAATAATTTTGATATGAAAATATTTACAAGCTATTTACACAAATCATTTTTACAAAAATAATTTTTATAAATAAATAGGTATGTGCAAGAAGAATTTTATGTACGAGGAAAATTTTTTCAAAAAATTTTTATGGACTTGTAGCCATTTTATTTATTAGCATACTTACACAAAGTACGAGTTATGACTAAAGTATATATGACATATATATGACACCCCCTATACTTAGCTCGAACGATGTCCTCAGAGTGATCAAGAGCGATGAAGAAGACATAACTCGTGCTTAGTATAGGGAAGTGAACAGGAATGGTATATACAAACACGAATCAAAGAATAGAATGAAGAAGACTCGGTGTTTCCCCCTATACTTAGGATCAAGTAATCCTAAGTATAGCAAGCTGTACATGAAGGGAAATCCGAGTGGTAGGATGTAAAGGGTCTACCCCCCTATACTTAGGGTAAAATATCCCTAAGTATAGGCAGCAAACTAGAGGTATAAAGAATCAATAGAATACCCGAGAGTCCTACACCCCCCATACTTAGGGTAAAGTACACCCTAAGTATAGCATAATCATAAGATGAGAAAGGGGTGTGGGACTAAAGAATAGAGTGATATGGACAACTGGATCTATACAAGTCGAAAGAACAGTGATAATCAAGTGTGAGATGCAATGGATGTGAGTCAAGAGACCGCATCTCACGCGAAGTGAATCGGGGCAACGTCAACAACCCGCGGCTCATGATCTAGATATGGTTTGAGCCGCTGGTCGTTAACACGATAGGTAACATCAGAAGACAACTCAGATATATTGATACTCCCATTGTCATGTACCTTTCTAACCAAATAGGGTCCCTTCCATTTGCTCTGTAGCTTCCCTGGAAATAGACGAAGCCTAGAATCAAACAACCATACTCTCTGTTCTGGCTCAAACTACTTGTGGCTGATATGAGAATCATGCCACTCCTTCACTCTCTCCTTATACTGTAGGCTGTTTGAAAAGGCTGTATCACGAAGCTTCTCCAGGGCTGCTAACTCTACCCTCCTCTGATCTCCTACACTCTCTGGATCCAAAAGTATATCAGTAACAGCCCAAAGTGACCTATGTCTCAGATCAACAGGTAAATGGCAGGGCTTGCCATAAACGAGGCGAAAGGGAGATGTACCTAAAGGAGTCTTGAAAGACGTCCTATATGCCCACAAGACCGAGTCCAAAAGCTGTGACCATTCCTTTCGGTCAGGGCGGACGACTTTCTGCAATATAGTCTTAATCTCCTTATTCGACACTTCAGCAAGACCATTCATCTGAGGGTGGTATGGAGTGGCTACTCGATGTTCTATGCTGAACTCGCTAGCAAGGGCCTTTACCTTGTCGTTGAAGAAATGAGACCCCCCATCAGATATCAACACTCGAGGTACCTGAACCGTGAAATGATATTCTTCCTCAAAAATCTGCAAACAGTCCTAGCATCTGCGGTTCGAGCGGGGATGGCCTCAACCCAACGACTCACATAATCCACGGCCAACAGAATGTACTCAAATCACTGACTTCTAGGGAATGGACCCATGAAATCGATGCCCCACGCATCAAAAACCTCCCAGAAGTGTATGGGCTGCATCGACATCATATCACGCTGTCCACAAGTGCCCATCCTCTAACAGTCAGTACACCTATTCACGAACTCATCAGAGTCCTTGAAAAGAGTAGGCCACCATAGGCCGGATTGGAGCACTTTCTGTGCCGTCCTCCTCCTAGAGTCATGTCCTCCTGCCTCAAGCTTGTGGCAGTAAGTAAGGACGCTATGGTGCTCATCCTGAGGAATGCACCGACGCCAGATACTATCCTCTCCCTCATGATAAAAGACGGGATCCTCCCAATGGTAAAACTTGGCCTTTGCGAGGAAGGTCTCAAGTTTCTGCCTGGGCCAATCTTGTCGAACTTTCTTGGCAACAAGATAGTTCACAATATCGGCATACCATGGGAGAGAGGCGATAGCAAGGATCGCCTCATCTGGGAAGGGTCTCACAAATAGGCTCAGTCTGCTCAGAATCCTCAAGATACTCAAATCGTTAGAGATGATCCGCCACCACATTCTTGACTCCAAGATTATCCTTAATCTCTATATCAAACTCCTGGAGTAAAGGATCCATCTGGTCAATCTGGCTTTGGCATCCTTCTTTGCCATGAGGTACCTGATGACGGTATGATCAGTATAGATGGTCACTCTAGATCCAATGATGTAAGATCTGAACTTATCTAGGGTGAAAACTACAGCTAACATCTCCTTCTCAGTGACTGTATAGTTCCGCTGGGCAGCATCCAATGTACGACTAGCGTAGTGAATAGCAAAGGGAACTACATCCCTCCTCTGTCCCAGCACGGCCCCCACGACAAAATCGGAGGCGTCCGTCGTGATCTCAAATGGGAGAGACCAATCAGGTGGCTGGAGAACATGATCCTCTACAACACGACTCTTGAGAGTCTCAAACGACGATAGACACTTATCATCAACAAGGAACTCGGTGTCTTTCATTAGCAGATCAGTCAACGGTCGGGCATACTAAAATCATGAATGAAGTGCTTGTAGAAATCGACATGCCCCAGAAAAGACCGTAACTTCCACAAGTTAGACGGTGGATTGAGTTTTCTAATGACATCCACCTCGGCCGGATCAACCTCCATGACCCTGCTGGAGATGATATGACAAAGCACCGTCTCCTAAGTTACCATGAAGTGACTCTTCTACCAAGACAACACAAGGTGAACCTCAATGCATCGCTGAAGGACTCGGTCTAGGCAGTCAAGACAAGAATCGAATCCGTCGCTGCAAACCGAGAAATCATCCATGAAGACCTCCAAGCACTCCCCCACCTTGTCCGAAAAGATGGACAGCATGCATCTCTGGAATGTCGCCGAAGCATTGCACAATCCAAATGGTATGCGTCTGAAAGCATATGTCCTGAAGGGACATGTGAAGGTAGTCTTGTCCTGGTCCTCGGGCGCAATGGCCACCAGATTATAGCTGGAGTACCTATCCAAGAAATAATAATGGCTCTTCCCTACCAGCCTCTCTATAATCTGATCAATAAAGGGTAGGGGAAATGATCCTTCTTGTTGGCCTGGTTCAATCGTCTGTAGTCCACACAAACCCGCCAAGAAGTGGGTACCGGGGTAGCGATCTCCTCTCCAGACTCACTAACAACTGTGGTGATGCCCGTCTTCTTGAACACCACATGCAATGGACTGACCCACTTGGAGTCGGGGATGGGGTAGATAAAATCGGCATTCCACCATTTCGAGATCTCCTTCATGACAACCTCTCGAAGATTCGGGTTCAACCGTCGCTGGAACTCACGCGACGGCTTTGCCTCCTCCTTGAGATAGATAGGGTGGGAGCATAGGGGCAGACTTATCCCCTGGAGGTCGGCTACACTCCATCCTATCGCCTTGCGGTTCTTTTCAAGAACCCCCATCAGACGGGATTCCTGCTCTCCACTCAAATCAGCGGAGATAATGACTGGGTACATCTCATGCTCACCCGCAAGGAACCTATACTTCAGCGACGACGGTAGCTGCTTCAGCTCTGGACAAGTATGTGCTGACGGATCTGGCCTCTGAAAGGTCTGAGTGAATGCTGCCAAATCTGCATGGGAGAATGAGAACTCTCGCTCACAATCTGAATATGGCGAAGGCTGCTCTGCTGGACTGTCTCTGCTCTGCATGGAATCAGCCTCCTCCCTAGCTGTAGGCTCAGTAGAAGTCAGACATGGTATCAAATCATCAAACTCTGCCCGATCAATATCTGACTCCGAGGGATCTGTATCGGATGCATAAAAATATGTCTCACGGTCGGGAACCGACTCTGCTGCCTGAGATGTATCCTTGACCAGGAATGCGCTCTCCAAGCTCTCCTCTGCTAGCATCTCTGTGTCATGAACTCTGAAGGTGAGAGGATGTCCTGTGCGACTGGATCTGCCCAAACTGCCTCGTCATCTATAATCACAAAATCACAGTCCTAGTATATGTCTCGCCCTACCTCTGTCATCTACTCTGAATCTGTAGTCGGCTCTGAGTAAGCTAAATCTCTGGCTCTAGTCTCCTCGACCGTCTCTATTTGTATACTCTTACCCTCGACGCGAAAGTATACCTTCCTGCTATCATGGTCGGATACTGCCTTGGCTGTGGCCAAGAACGGGCATTCTAGAATGATCGGGGTATTGGTCACGGACTCAGGGATCTCCATGTCCAACACAATGAAGTCCATGGGGAATTTCAGGTCCAGAATCGTGACGACAACATCCTTCAGCAACCCCTTCGGTCTCTTGACAGATCGATCAGCAAACTGAAGGACTGTCCTGCTCTGTTGGAGAGGGCCCAACTCGAAGCGGTCGAGAAGGGTTGCCGGAAGTAGGTTGATCGAAGAACCGTTGTCTAATAGAGTGCGATCGAACCTCTGCTCATGGATGTGGCATCTGACATACGGGGCTCTTGCATCTGGCCTCTTGGCTGGCAGACGGTTCTGAATCGCGAAACAAGTGGCACGAGTAAGCACATGGATCTCTAACTGATGGTTCCGCCTCTTCCTTCTAACTGTGGTCCTGTCTCTGAGTGATCTCTGGAGTAGAGATATGTGCTCCAAGGCCTCCTGTAGAGTTAGCTGTATGTGGAATCTATCTATCATCTGCTGGCTGGACTCTATCTGATGGTTCTTTTTTTGATTTTCTTTTTTCTGCCCCTTACCCAAATGGAGTGCTCTGGGAAAGGGGACTACGGGGTCCTTCTCAGATGAAGGACTAGGTGAGGGTCTGGCATGCTCATGAACAACAGAATCCACACAAACATCATCAAGCAACAAATGTGGATCCGAAAATAACAAACCCTTTCCGTTATTTGCAGAAATGTCCTGAGATATATGTACGGAAGGAAAAACAACAGGACTAGCAGAACTGGAAATGGTGGCCTCAGTACCACCCTCGGCATCTGGACTAGCGGCATCAGTACCACGCTCTGGCTCAGCAACAGTAATGGTGGTGTCAGTACCACCTCCTCCAACTAGTGAAGCGACGACCTCAGTACCATCGGCTGGATCAACATCCATGGTGGCGTCAGTACCACCGTCGTCATCTCTCGCGGTATCAGTACCGCGCTCCTCCTCGCCTGGTGCTCCTGAAGTAGCGTGGGATCGTCGCTCAGACGAGGCGCCTCCTACTGGCATCCTACCGCTCCTAAGTGTAACAAAATCATCATCAAACATGTATGAAGACATATCACCAAGTGAAGCACTAGGAGTGATAATCTCAGTGAACTCTATTCGCTCAGACTTCCTCTTGAGGTTGTTCGGGTTTGGCTCAATCTAGGCAGGGATGGCGGCCTTCCCTCTCACAATCTCCCCCATCTCCTGGCGGAACTCATCCATCTCCCGTCGAAAAGTAGCCTACTGCTTGGTCATGAGGCGGGCTAGATCATCCAAGGTGGGGTTCTCATAGGTCGGCCAATGAGAACCTGATGGGTGGCCTCGCTGGTAGTGAGGTTGCTGCTGCTGGTGTGAGTGAGAGGGGTACTGCTGATGATACTGCTGCTGCTGAGGCTGCTCATGCCTCCAAGACTGTCCCTGCTGATAGGGGCGAGGACCATACAGCTGGTGCTGGGATGGTTGCTGCTGCTGGTGTACTGGGGGCTGGGGCTGTTGGTGCTGCTCACGCTGTTGGCCGTACTGGCCACCCTGAACTAGAGGCTGTTGCTGGGAATTGGTGCCTCTGACCGATCAGCGGAATCCGGGATGGTCTCGTCGGATACCGGGCTGGGGTCGGTCGCACCAAATCCCGTTGACATCCATCAACGGCTCCGGCTCGTGGGTGGGTGGAGGGAGTACTATCAAGGGTTGATCTCGCTGATACACCACCATCTGAGTGTCTTGGGATGGTGGTGGCTAGAAAAATTGCAGTGGCTGCTGGTACGACTATGCCTTTACAAGGTGAACCTGTCTAAGTTGACTGGAGTGCTGGGACGAGCTACCACTACTGCTCAGATCTCCGCGTGACCGAAGACGAGGCTGAGAAGCCGTCTGTGCCTCCTGGAGACACATGAGCTGTGTCTTCAGGTCACTCAGCGTCTGTGCCATCTGATCCATCTGCGTAATGCTCTGGCACTGCTTCTTCTCGATCAGCTCGATCCGGTCCAGCTTCTCGTTGATGATGCCCATGTCTGTGACTGTAGACTCGGCCTGTGCGGCTGTCGCGGATGAAGTAGAAGGACCGACATCGACCCGTGCTGTCCTCTGGTACTGCACAGTCTGTGTCTGGGGGCATCCATGAGTGTAGAGGTGAGTCTGGGACATCACTGTATAGTTCTCAGCCATCTCCTCATAGATGGCCCAGACCTGATCCTCATCCTTGGCGAAGTAGGAACCGCCACAAGAAGCATTCATCAGGCCCTGCAGCTCTGGTGTCAGTCCGCAAAAGAAGCTCTGAAATAGGTTCAGCTTCATGATGTCATGGTGCAGGCATCTGTCTGTAAGCTCTCTGAACTTCTCCCATGCCTCGTGGAACTGCTCGTTGGGGAGCATGGAGAAGTTGCTGATCAGGGCCCTCGTTGCATTGGTCCGCCCGAGTGGATAGTACTTGTTCAAGTACTTGATGCGGAGCTGCTCCTAGGTGTACACAAATCTCCGCAAATGCTTCAGCCAGTTGGTTGTTCTGTCAGCAAGGGAGAAGGGGAAGGCAATCATCCGGATGGTGTCCTCGTCCACCTGCCGATCGTGGACAGTGCTGCAGATCATCTCGAACTCCTGGAGATGTAGATGGGGCTCCTCAGTGGTGAGCCCGTGGAAGCGGGGAAGGATCTGAAGTGTTTGTGGGGGGAACTTGAAGTCCCCCACGATCGCCGGAAGTACCACCCACCGGTGTGTTAGTGTCGATCCGGGATTGTGCAACTCCCGCATCGGTCCCAACTGTTCCACCGGCTGAACTGGCTCCTCTGGCTGATCTGGGTCTCTCCCTCCCGCTGCTCTAGGCTACTCTCGCGTTGTCCTCAGCCTCTCCATCTCTCTCCGCATCTCCACCATGAAAGCTCCCTGATCCCGTACTTGTCGCTGCATCGTCTCTAGGGAAGCTAACATGGTGGTGTTGATGGCACCTTGGTCTAATACGTAGGTCATCGTCTCTGGCTTGGGATCATCGGTGTGCTCCTCACTGCTGGTCATGGTATCTGCAAAGGCAAAAGACCCAAACTCAGATGCCGATAAATCATCTGTCTGCCATCTCGCATCTGGGACTGGTATCTCCGGACTGGTAGAAGGGTGGTCAAGGGGGAATAGGGCAGAATCGAACTCGGGTTCGGAGAGCGGGTCTCAACTCTCACGAACCAACTTAGATGAACGGGCTGGAGTGCTAAAAAGTGGTGCAGCCAGAGGCTGCCTAAGAGACCTCCTGCCCATCATCTTGATTTGGCGAGTCGGGCGGATGAGATCTGGAAACACATAAGATGAGCAAACAAACACCCGGTTCACCTACTCAACACAGAGCTGAAGACCGTAAAGGTTCGGTCAATTATCTTGTCAATTTTTTTAGGTGGTAATGTCAGTCTATCAGAGCGATTACGCGAGCTTATGGGAATCCAATCCGCCTACCAGACTATCCCGTATAAAAGGTCGGTAATCTGATCGGGGTTCGGATATGGCTCTAGCCTAGTGTGCGAGACGCTCTCTCGCTCATCCAAACCATACAATGAGGGGGTTGCTCTCCCCAAGACAAGATTTTATGTGAGGTGTCTTTTAGGGTCAAGTGTGTTTAGCAGTCCCAATTTTATAGTTTTTCTTTTTAGGTGTTTTTCAAGCAAACAACGCCTAATAATTTTTCGGTTCTCCTGATTATTTAAGTCCGAAAACAGGGGGGAGAAGACGAAAAAGCCGATGCGCGATAAAATCAATGATGCATGCAGAGTAAGAGATGCATACCTGACTCCAGCAATCTACATGCAAAATGATCCGCGCATAAAGTAAAGACTGAAAGTAAACTACTTATATGATGCACGAGAATCCGGCCCTAGACAAAGCAATTTCTACACGTAAAGCACAGTAGCCGGGTAATCAAATCTAAGTCTGAAGTCCTATCTTAGGAGTCGCTCGGTGTCCGCCACAACGGATACTGCACGCGCTGTATGTGATTCCTCAAGGCACGTGGACTAGAGTCTAATTAATCCGGCTTTTTCTTATGATTTAATTAATTAGGTCCAGTTAACGATCTATAGGTACAGGCAGATAATTAAGGTTTGGATCCTAATTAATTACGTCATAATCAGAGAAAATCTTAAGCTAAGGCCAAAACCGCGTAAATCAGATAAGTAGTAGAAAATGCAAAAAATAAAAAACCGACAAAAAAACCGCGGTGAGGTCCTCCGAGCACACTGGTGCCCGATGAAATAGACCCCGATAAATCACCAAGAGAGTCCAAGTGTTTGTCCCTGTATTATTACAATAATATGTGTGCTGAAAATAAACTAAGCTAACTATAGCTATCTATGGTTATTTCCACGGCTCCCGCGCTCCTGCTCGGCTCCTTGCGCTCTCATGCGGCACTATGCAGAAAAGAGCCGCCTCCGACTCCCGTGGTTGCTTTGGCTTTCGAAAAAGCCGCCTCAGTCCTCGGGCGCTCGCAAAAAGTCAAACAGAAATGTGTCAAATCAAAAAAATATAAAGAAATCAGGTAAAAATATCTACAAACATCTACAGAAAAGTCACGAAAGAAAACCGCGAAAAAATGTAAATTGACTACTAAGCCGTGCTCCCCAGCAACGGTGCCATTCTGATGAGCCGAAAATCCCACAAGATCCGAGTAGGGATAAAATAAATCAAGGGTCATCATGACCCGGATCTTGCAGATCGGACTCAACAAGAAAAAGAAACCACCAAATCAAAGATAAATCGATAAAACACGAATAGCGGTCTTCGCTATTTATTTAACCTGGTATAGCGACCAGGGTCGGACACAATGAGCATAGATTGGCTCAAAAGAACTTACGAAGTAGTCTAAATATAAAATAGAAAGACAAAATATTTTTGGTGGTTTTTATGTATTTTTATTTTTTGTATTTTTAATTCTAAAGAAAATATAAGAAAAAGCTAAAAAGGACACATTCAATGATTTATTCAACACATCAAAAAGGCTTAGAAAATTCAAATAAAATTGTTTTTGTGTTTTTTATATTTTATGTATTTTTGGTAATTTTCTCAAGATTTTCTAATTTTAGTTGATTTTGTAAAAATCGAAAAATGGAAAAATAGTGAAGAACTATGCAGTCAGATTTGAAAGGCTAATTAAAAATGGATAATTAGCCTATAAAAATGGGAAGGCAATTTTTATGAAAAATAAAAATAAAAACTAAAGTATAGAAACCAAAATTGCATTTTTTTATATAATTTTTAATAATTTTTATAAAGTTTTGAGGGTTTTCAATTTTTATGGGTTTTATAAATCTAAATAGGCTAAAACTTGGGTAGAATCTCAAAAACAACAACACAAGCAAGTCCTAATTTTTTTTAGAATTTTTAGGGAAGTTTTTATATTTTTAGTTGATTTTCTATTCCAAACAATAGCAAAAATGAAGGTTTTTTATTTTAAAAAACAGCAAAAAGCAACAAAAATGTCCCAAGAAATTAGTGAAATTTTTACGCAGTGGCGGGAGCCATGTTTCCAAATTTCACTTGATTTGGAGTTTATTTGATATTTTATTCAACCAATAGAAGACACACAACACACAAAGACCTAAGTGCAAAAAAACATAGTTACAGGGGCTTCAATATAACACGTACGAAAACTATAAGGGCTTCAGTGCAAATTTCGCATTAATTTCAACACATGTTCCAATTCAGTACGCACAGGGGTACAAATGCAAATATCAAAAATAAAACTTCAATTCATAACAACAGATAAACCCCAAGCCCATACATGCAAAAAGTCCAAGATCTCACGTGACGAAGCACGTGTCTCACACAAGAAGGGACTAAATAGCAAATACACAAAACTAGAGGTCCAGCTATGAAAAATATACAAGTATGCACATTTATTTAATAGACTAAATAAAAACTAAAGAAAACTACAGGGGTATTGAAAAACGATAAGGCGAGAGCCGCTAAAAAATGGTCTGACAAATCAGACTCACTGTCGCGGATGCGACTACTCAAGCCTCTTCGTTCGTCAACAATTAACCCACACAAACAATCAAGGAATGAATAGTAAGGATTAAAATTATTATACCCTACTAAAAATATATAGTGGCAAGCAAGTAGGGGTCGAACACAGGAAACAAGGATGCGGAGTGTAGATAAAAATCCAACCCTAGGTCTAATAAGCCACTTAGCCAATCTCAATTTTTTTGTTGGTTTTTAATTTTTATTTTTTTATTTTTTTTATTTTCAATTTTGTATTTTGATTTTTACTTTTATAATTTTTATTATTTTATATTTTATATTTTTCTTTTTTATATTGGAATATATAAGCTATATAGTAAAGGAGGTGACAAAATATTCATAAAAATAGGCAAAAATTCAGAAATGAGATCTTTTTGGTATTTTTACAATTTTTTTACTGTTTTTGTGATTTTTGGGTATTTTCAAACTATTTTTGGTATTTTTAAACTCTGGAATAAACCAAAACAGTGAAGAGGCTGCTGGCTGGGGGTAAAATGGGAACTAAAAATATCAAACAATCACCAAAATTTTTCAAACTAATTTTAAAATATAGATAATAGAAACAGGAAGCCACAGAACTTTAGTTTACAATTTTTTGAGTTTTGTACTATTTTTTAGATTTTTTGAAGTTTTTAAGTATTTTTGAATTTTTAAGATTTTTTCTTTTGAGTTTTTTAGTCATTTTTGGACTGACACTAAAATATGATAAAATAGACAGTAGAGAATTTTTTAAGAATTTTTCAAGGTCTTTTAATATTTTTTTGGTATTTTCTAAGCTAGACAGTAGGCAAAATGGCTATTTTTGATTTTTTTTAATAAATATTAAAATGCAATAACTATGAAAAATAAAAATAGGCCCTTAAACTCCTATGGCACAGGACGCTACTGTGATTTTTGGGGATTTTTTTGGGGTTTAATAGACGCATGCAAAAATTACTAGAAGCACAAAGAAAATACACACATATAGGGGCATATTAGTAATATCATGAAAGTACGAGGGCCTTAGCGCAATTTTCACAGTAATATTATAACTGAACAGACACTTTTTCAGGACCAAAAAGGAATACCCAAAGCAGCGGGGTTAACTTTGCAAAAACGCCAGGGCGCACGTGACTTGCACAGGCGCCTGGCAGGGGTGTAAACGTAATTTACGAAAGCTGCGGGGCCAAAATGCAAAATGTACAAACAAAAGCTACTGCCGAGGAATGTTTGAAGAGTATTATCTAAATACAAAAACGATGGGCCTATGTTTGCAAAATACCCAGATGATAGGCGGATCCGATGGCTGCAAGGCGACCACTAAGACACGTGTCGCCGCGTGGGCTTGCGATACCCCTTCAACCCGACGGCAGAGATTAAAAGATTGGCTGGAAATCGACGGCTCACCGGCTCTTAATCGGACGGATACTGCTTCTCACGAAGATCACTCCCAAAATCGACGGCTCGGAGGTAGTCGCGAAGAACAAGGAGGCGGGCCGGCGACGAGGAAGTTCCCCGTTGCCTCCCTCTTGTCTCCGACGTCGTTGGCGGTTGCAAAAAGGGTCGCGAGGCTCCTGGAAGGGTTCCCGTCCTGCAGGCGGAGCCAAAATGGCCCGTCGAGCCTCGGTGCGCCGCCGCGAGGACCGGGAAGGAAATGGGTCCCTTTATAGGTATATTATTCTATATATTGTATTCTTTTGTTTTTAATTTGTATATTTAATTTATTTATTTTTGTTTATTATTTTATATAATTATAACATACTTTTATACACTTAATTGTATTTTTATTTTAATCTATTGATGTGTTTTGTATATTTAATAAAATATAAATAGGTGTTGTATAGGTATGTACATAGGTATTGTATCTATGTGTTTTATGTATGTTTATTTTATTTTAAGTTTTATTTAGGTTTTTATTCTAATTTTAATATACATAATTATCATAAGTAATATTTACATAATTATAAAAATATAAAAATACAAAAATAATGAATAAATAATAAAATGAATATTTTAATCAGTACAAGTATACAATGGGGGTCCAAAACTCAACTTTCAAACCGTAGCTTCGCCAAATGCAAAACCACTGCCATTAAATAGACTTATTTTCTTCTATATACAATTAAAGGTGAGTTTGATGCATTTGGAGTTTTCATTTGTGAGATACGGGTCTGGGAAGTTGGGATTCTGGATTTTTATTCAGACCATGACTTTTTATCTGTATATTATTTCTCAGTGAAATCAATTTTGTATTTTTATTTATGAAATTATCTACAACTTTCATGTACAAAGTTTCTTTATTTGATGTATAAAAAGTGGAATCAAAAATCGGTCCCAAAATGAATAAAGAATGAATAAAAAGGAATTTTTATTGTATTCTGGCCCTTATCTCCCCCTACTTTATTCCTGGTCGACCTAGTCATCAAGATGCCTAGGTCTCGGGGTTTCGGATCATAAAATATTTACAATATTTTATTCTTTTTCTTTTCTTTTCTTTATTTTATAATTTTGGCTTTAAAAACCACATTTTATACAATATTTACATATATATACATGAATGTTAAAATGCATGAATTAGCTCTATTTATACACATTTACTAGGGTTTTTAAGGCCAAAATGATAGAATAAAGATGATGAGACGTGGCTTCATCATCCCCCTATACTTTACCTTTGCTAGTCCCTAGCAAACACTTATGCAATAAGTGCAGAAAAAAGAAAAACAAAGAAAAGAAAAGGAAGAAAATTGGATGAAGTTTAATTATCAAACTTGTCTTCACGAAATCAAAGTTTGGAGCTTAAGTCAGACCTTTGGATTTTTAGTGCGGGCGGAACCTTAATTAGAACCGGTCTTGAAATTCAACAGCCTTCGAGAATCCCAAAACTCTGCTCAAGTCTCCTCAATAGCCAGGTCAGAAATATTTCAACTCATACGCAAACTCTTACGACTATGAATCTGACTCGTACAGTGTAAGTGATGGTGGCTCTCCTCAACTGAAATGACAAAGAGACTGACTTGTCCGATATGACAACCCAATGATTCCCCAATCCAACAACTCATTACTCAAGGAGCAGGGTATTCCCTTCTAAGTTCAAGTGGCAACCAGCTCAAGAGGAGGGGGTGAAGAGAAGAATGGACGGTAGCCAGTGTAGCTACCTATCCTAGGATGCAAGACCAGTGTAGTCAAGTCATCCAGCTGCAGGCTCACATGATTTGACTTTGAAGCTCAAGCTTTCTTATTTGACTTCACAACATATGTACACTCCGGCAGGCATTTTTATTTTTGTACAGGCCTGTCCACTTTTTTGGAGCTTTTGCTTTTGCAATTTTTTTTGAATACTATATACATCAGCATTTACATAGGGAGTTTTTCCTCTTGAGCCAGTAGACTATCCCTCTTTTGAAGCTTTATTGCATCCCACGATTTCCTATCCTCGAAACTCATCATTACTGGACGTGTTGGGGCGCACTTCCCTCCCTAGAGGAGGACAAATGTTTCCACCTGTGTGCGTCTCATACCGGCAAATCCAACCTCCTCACCACTCCAACTGAGTTGAGCCAAGTGAAAGGTGCAGGTGTCCAAGTTAGGTCATTATCAACAAGATTCGTGCGTGTGCTCCGAAATACTCTACTTAGGCAATCAAGAATCCATTGAACTAAGTCTCGTGATCCTCAAAGAATTAAGTCAACTAGACCTGAAGTACCTCAATCCCAGTTCCTATAAGGTTCCTGTTAATTAGGTAGATTTAAGGTCCAATCAAGCTCCAATCTCCGGATTTTACTTCGACTCGTTCAACTATCAAACCCAATCCGAAAAATGCTCATGCTATGCAAATGCAATGCAGAAAATATTATTTTTTTGTGATGCAATTTTCAAAGATTTTGAACTTTTTATGGATTTTTGAAAAGATGATGATGATGCATATGCAGATGCAATATTTTTTTGTCTTTTTCAAAAAGATTTTTCAAATGTTTTTGGATTTTAGTTTTGCAAATGTTTTTGGGATTTTTGAAAATAAAAAGTTTTTGGCTGAAAACTAGGTTAAAAATATGTACACGGGAGTGCTTCTTATATCTATAAGAAGTGGATTTTAAGAATTTACAAGGGTCAGTGATCAATTTTTATACACATATAGTGGATTTTGATGAGATGTATATATTCCTCAAATTTAACTGACACAAGTTTTTCAAAGAATTTTTGAAAACTATAGTCCAAAATAGTTTTTACTAACATTTTACAAACATGTACACACATTTGAAAATCATTTTGCAAAGGCTTTCAAAATAGTATGATAGATTTTTCAAAATATTTTTGCAACCATTTTTTCAAACCATTTGCAAATCATTTTTCAAACATTTTATTTCACTCAAAGAAAATAAATTTTACAAACCACACATTTTTACACAGGTTGAAAACATGTAACAAAATATTTTCAAAATAGTTTTCAATAGATGTTCACAAAGATTTTCAAACTATTTTTCAAACATTTTGCAAAAAACATTTTCACCTGATTTATTAATCAGTAAATATTAAAAAGAATTTGAGGAATGATAACATCTTTTTATTAAAGATTTTTAATGAATTTTAAAGAATTTTTAGCCATATTATTAAGAAAATACGAAAGTACGAGTTATGGCTAAAGTATATACGCAGTATATACGACCCCCCTATACATAGCTTGAGCTATGTCCTCATAGATCGGAGAGAAAAGAGAAGACATAACTCGTACTAAGTATAGGCAAGTCTAAAGAATAATTGAATAAGAGATGAATGAATAAACCAATGAGAAGTTGACCGTCCCCCCTATACTTAGTATCAAATAATCCTAAGTATAGCAGACTGTACACAACGCAGGGAGGGTCAAGGGTGGGAATGAACAGATCGTACTCAGATTGTCTCCCCCTATACTTAGGGTAAAAATATCCCTAAGTATAGACAAGAAGAGGAGACAATGGAGAGGATCGCAAAGAATAGAACAACTCGGGGTGCACACCCCCCTATACTTAGGACAAAGTACATCCTAAGTATGGAAAACTGTCTACAAGGGTGGCATCTTTTTGATAGACAAAGAAAATAGAAAAGGAAAAGAAGAAAAGAAGAAAACAAGAAACGAGATGAGACTGGAAATGAGATCATGAGAATGTACACGTCACTCCCCCTGTACTTAGGGTAAAAGAAGCCCTAAGTATAGGAAACGACAGGAGTGATGACACGGAACGATCAGAGAACACTCGGCTCGTCCACCCCCCTATACTTAGGACAAAGTGCGTCCTAAGCAAGGCAAACACGAGGATGGGTGGACGAGTAAAACGGGAGAAAGACAGAGATGAACAAAGGAGAATGTACAACAGAGGTGGATGTACATATGATCAAGAAGGTAGAAAGCTAACCTTCTTGCGAGACCGCTGAGGGATAGATCTAGTGTGATGCAAGTCGACATCGGGGTCCACAGCGGACGGAAGTCGATCAGGGTCGACATGGTGAAGGCCCTCAGTGGAATCGAATTGGAAAGGGACGAACTGATCAATGGAAGTAGTATGGCTAGGTTCTCCCTTGGTGCTCCTATGGTGTGAAGGCGCAGATGTGTGAGTGGAAGAAGTGTGGTCAGGTCTGGCCTTGGAGGTCTCGCCGATATCAAAGTAAAATGGGACAAACTCATCATCCTCGGAAGAAGTGTAATCAGAGTCGTCCTGCGAGGGATCGTCCAGGTCAAAGTCAAAAGGCACGAAATCATCAGTGGAAGTATACGAACTCTGTTCGTCCTCAAGACTCCCACCTGAATCATTGTCTTCAACAAGAGGTCTGAATTTATCAAAATAACAGACAACATCATAACCGACCTCTAACAAAGTCAAACAAGAAGGTGGTTAGACAATTCAAACAAGAAATATCAAAAATGGGCCAAAATAAAATAAGCAGAAATAAAAGCCGTAAAAGTAGACAAATAATCACAACACAAGCAAAAAGTGATCTACGCGTTGTTGCTCCCCGGCAACGGCGCCATTTAATAAACGCAAATTATCGTAGGTCTAAAAGTATGTCTCACACAAGGAGGAGACAACCGAGGTGGTTGCGGTAACCCACAATAAAATGTATTTAATCAACAATTATACCACACTATAGATCAAGGAAATAGAAATAAATGTGGAGTTAAAATTTATTTTTAACTCTGCACAAAATGTATAGCATGCAAGTATGCCAGAGAGGTTCGAACACAGGGAGCACACAGGGTAGAATCAAATAAATTGTGGTGAGTGAATGTGAGTGGTGTCTACACTAAGCAAGCAAGCAAAGATTTTTGTGGGTTTTTATTTTTTTTTAATTTTTTTTAATTTTTATTTAATTTATAATTTTGTATTTTGATTTTTAATTTTTCTAATTTTCCTAATTTTATATTTTATATTTTTTTTCTTTTTTCAATATTGGAATTTAAAGACAATGTAATAAAAGAGAAGATAGAGTATTAATAAAAATATGCAAAAATAACCAAAAAATTTAGAAATAAAATGTTTTTGATATTTTTAAGATTTTTTACTATTTTTGTGATTTTTGGGTATTTTTCAAACTGTTTTTGGTATTTTTAAACACTGAAAATAAGGTAAAACAGTGAACAAAGCTACTAGCTGGGGGTAAAATGAGAATTAAAAATACCAGATAGCCACAAAATTTTTCCACACTATTTTTCAAATAAAGATAATGAAAACAGGAAACTTCAGAACTTGAGTTTACAATTTTAGAGTTTTCTACAATTTTTGAGAATTTTTTGAAGTCTTTATGTATTTTTGAATTTTTAAAGTTTTTCTTTTGAGTTTTTAGTGATTTTTGGACTGACATTAAAATATGATAAAATAGACAGTAGGGAATTTTTAAAAAATTTTCAAGTCTTTTAATATTTTTTGGTATTTTCTAAGCTAGACAGTAGGCAAAAAGGCTATTTTTGATTTTTTAATAAATATTAAAATGCAATAACTATGAAAAATAAAAATAGGCCGTTAAACTCCTATGCCACAGGACGCTACTGTGATTTTTGGGGATTTTTTTGGGGTTTATTAGACGTGTGCAAAAATTACTAGAAGCACAAAGAAAATACACACATGTAGGGGCATATTAGTATATCATGAAAGTACGAGGGCCTTAGCGCAATTTTCACAGTAATATTATAACTGAACAGACACTTTTTCAGGACCAAAAAGGAATACCCAAAGCAGCGGGGTTAACTTTGCAAAAACTCCAGGGCGCACGTGACTTGCACGCGCGCCTGGCAGGGGTGTAAACGTAATTTACGAAAGCTGCGGGGCCCAAAATGCAAAATGTACAAACAAAAGCTACTGCCGAGGAATGTTTGAAGAGTATTATCTAAATACAAAAACGTTGGGCCTATGTTTGCAAATACCCAGATGATAGGCGGATCCGATGGCTGCAAGGCGACCACTAAGACACGTGTCGCCGCGTGGGATTGCGATACCCCTTCAGCCCGACGGAGGAGATTAAAAGATTGGCTGGAAATCGACGGCTCAGCAGCTCTTAATCAGACGGATACTGCTTCTCACGAAGATCACTCCAAAATCGACGGCTTGGAGGTAGTCGCGAAGAACAAGGAGGCGGGCCGGCGACGAGGAAGTTCCCGACGCCTCCCTCTTGTCTCCAACGTCGTTGGCGGTTGCAAAAAGGGCCGCGGGGCTCCTGGAAGGGTTCCCGTCCTGCAGGTGGAGCCAAGATGCCCGTCGAGCCTCGGTGCGCCGCCGCGAGGACCGGGAAGGAAATGGGTTCCGGTACAGTGCTTCTTCAAAATCGACCTCCCAGAAGAGGTCTTTCACCGCCGGGAACCTCAAACAGTGGTGCACTGCGAGGTATGAACCTCGACGGCGTCGGCCGGAGGTGGAGGATGGAGACGCCTCTATGGCCGCCCGATCACACCGCTAGGGGCTGGAGGACCTCCTGTCACCAGGCCCAATCCAGAGCACACCCAAGAGAGGGGAGAAGGCGATCAAAAAGGGTTCAAAGAGCAAGGGGAAGACTGGGTAGTTTGAAACAATGGCCGAGAGGGTGCAAAGAACGAGGCGCATCTCGCAGATCGATGATCCTCAGCCCTGACAAACCCAGGGCGTGAAAGCCCATCCACGAGGAACAAATTTGCTGAAGACATCGACATGAAAATATGAGAGAAGAGCCTCGAAAAAATCGAGAAAAAAGACAAAAACTCATTCTGACGCTCTGACAGAGGATGGTCAGACAGTTGACCCATGGTCAACTGTCCAGACCACCTAGGTTGGTCCACGTGGACCAACCAGGAAAAATCTCTAAAAAATCATTTTAAAATAGTAAACAATATTATTTTATTTAGATTGTAAAATAAAAAATGTTTATAATTTTATAAATTATTTTATTATGATTTTTAATTATTTTTATGAAATGTATTTTTACAAGTTGCCTATTATACCCTTTATAGGTATATTATTCTATATATTGTATTCTTTTGTTTTTATTTGTATATTTAATTTATTTATTTTTGTTTATTATTTTATATAATTATAACATACTTTTATACACTTAATTGTATTTTTATTTTAATCTATTGATGTGTTTTGTATATTTAATAAAATATAAATAGGTGTTGTATAGGTATGTAAATAGGTATTGTATCTATGTGTTTTATGTATGTTTATTTTATTTTAAGTTTTATTTAGGTTTTTATTCTAATTTTAATATACACAATAATCATAAGTAATATTTACGTAATTATAAAAATATAAAAATACAAAAATAATGAATAAATAATAAAATGAATATTTTAATCAGTACAAGTATACAATGGGGGTCCAAAACTCAACTTTCAAACCGTAGCTCCGCCAAATGCGAAACCATCGCCATTAAATAGCTTATTTTCTTCTATATACAATTAAAGGTGAGTTTGATGCATTTGGAGTTTTCATTTGTGAGATATGGGTTTGGGAAGTTGGGATTCTGGATTTTATTCAGACCATAACTTTTTATCTGTACATTATTTTTCAGTGAAAATCAATTTTGTATTTTTATTTATGAACTTATCTACAACTTTCATGTACAAAGTTTCTTTATTTGATGTATAAAAAGTGGAACCAAAAATCGGTCCCAAAATGAATAAAGAATGAATACAAAGGAATTTTTATTGTATTTCTGGCACTTATCTCCCCCTACTTTATTCCTGGTCAACCTAGTCATCAGTGCCTAGGTCTCGGGGTTTCAGGTCATAAAATATTTACAATATTTTATTCTTTTCTTTTCTTTATTTTATAATTTTGGCTTTAAAAACCACATTTTATACAATATTTACATATATATACATGAATGTTAAAATGCATGAATTAGCTCTATTTACACACATTTACTAGGGTTTTTAAGGCCAAAATGATAGAATAAAGATGATGAAACGTGGCTTCATCAGTATGGATGCAAGTTACCCAGCCGAGGCACGTGAGGGGAACGTGCGTGCCAGGTGTCGAGCTGTGGATGGCGGCGGATGCACGGTCCGGATGAAGCCCTCTGGAGAATCCAACGGTGCTAGTGTGAGGGCGAACGTGGGGGTAAAGTGGCTGTCAGATAATGGATCTGACGGTTTGACGGTGGCATACCATGTACGGTTGTGATAAGAACTGGCGCAGAGGGGCGATCCGACGGCTGCCGAGAGGATTTGGAAGAACTTCTCCTAGGCGAGCTTCTCCGTCTAGCTGGGTGGAATCCCAACGTCTGATGGAAGCTCGGAAACGTAGGTTCTCCTTGCGATGGTGTTCTATGTCGGGTGTGGACTCCGATGAAGGCCACAGCGGTCGGATCCTCCGGTGAGGGAGGAAGGTCCTGGAGCATCTCCGACGAAGGGTGGAAATGCGTCCCAGGGGGGTCTCCCGTGCTTATTGACCTGCAAAAAGAAGCTCTTGCTCGGAGGGACGCTCCAACATAAGTTATTGGCGAAAATAAGAAGAGAAACGACATGGATGGGCTACGAGGGGTTCCGGCGAAGGTGGTAGGACTGGACTCAGATGGTCTAGCTCGAGGTGATCAGATCACGTAGGGAAGGTGGCGATGGGTCGAAGAGTCGATCGATATGGATGGGGTGAACTGGCGGGAATCCGGCCACTAGGGCAGAGCTGGAAGGTGAACATCGAATATGAGCTATGGACTAGAAGCTAAAGAGTCTACCTAATGGCCGAAATTGACTGGGGCGGAGATACTGGTTCTCCGGTGATCTTTGCCTCGATGGAGCGTCGCCTCCAGAGGCTCCAGCTTCGCCGGTGGCGGAGCACGACGACGACGGTCGTCGGACCTGGGCTATGCACCTCCAAATCCTCACTCAAACACTCGCACTCACTCGTTGTCACTCAAGGAACACTATGGAGGTTGTGGGAGTTGAAGACAAGAGCCAAAGGTGCAGCAAATGGCGAACGAAGATGAGACTATATAGTGGTAGGGGTCCGGCAAAGATGGAGTCGGGCATGGAATTCTAATGCACGGATCCCTAGGACGATCCCCGGGCGTGGATCAAGGATGAATCAAGGATAATCGGGGTCCGGGGTTTAGGTGAGAGATGATCGGACCACTTCTGGAAAATTAGGCAAAATCGGGTCGCGAGGCGGGTTCAGATTCTAAGTGGTCCAAGGGGGGGTTGACTGGGGGTCAACAATCCCCCGTGGGCCAATTAGAATCCAAGAATTATTAAATAATTGTAAATTCATTTAAAAATAATAAATGATTTTATTTGAAAATATTTTCAACATGAAAAATGTTTATTTATTTTCAAAGTATTTTTTAGTGATTTTTATTTATTTTTTTGAAAAATAAATTATGTATTTACAATATAGTATTATTATATATAGGTATATATACCTATGTATTTTTGAATTTTATTTTTATTATTTTATTTATGTAAAATTATTCCAATTTTATATTTTATTTATTTACACCACAAAAATATAGAATATAAAATGATTTTTATTGGATTTTTATTAATTATCTACAAGGGTAAAATAAATACATCGTTTATTCTATGTACATGGTATATATACACTGATGAGAGAGAAAGTATTTATCTTTCTTTTATTTTTCCCATTTTTATTTTGTTTTTATTTTTATAAATATATACAAAATAAGGGGATCACGTAAATATTTTATCTTGAGATAATAGAATATTTACACATAAAGGGATATTTACACCATGTTGAGTCACCCTATCTCTCTCTACTTATTTTATTTGCGATCAGGCCCTTGTGGAGCCTTCCCTTGGGTTCAGGTCACTCAGTATTTATTCTAAATATTTCCCTCTTTTTCTTTATTTCTTTATTCCTTTATTTTTGTGTGAAAACATGCTAATTATGGCTATTTACATGATGCATGCATTTTGGCAAATTATTGTATTTACAATCATTTACATGGCCTTTTTCTAAGGTTTCTAGCTAAAATAAAGGAATAAATAGTGATGAATGGGGATTCATCATCGACCAAGCCAATTCTTGACTTGGTCTCGGGGTTCGGGTCATAAAATATTTTCAATATTTTATTCCCTTTTCTTTTCTTCCCTTTATTCTATAATTTTGGCATTAAAAACCTTATTTTGTATACATATAATACAATAAAAATGAGTTTTAATTTGCACAAATTGATGTTATTTACATGCATTTAGCTAGGGCTTTTGAGGCCAAAATGATAGAATAAAGAATGATGAATGGAGATTCATCATCCCCCTACACTTGCCTTTGCTAGTCCCTAGCAAATACTTATACAATAAGTACAAAAAGAATAAAGAATAACAAGAAAAGAAAAGGAAAGAATCCAAGAATAAATAGAATTGAGTTAAATAATTAAAATTGTCTGTACAAAATCAAAGTTTGGAGCTCAGGTTAGATCTAATGTGAGAATGTGTGTGGAACCTGGTTGGGAACCGAATTTAAAACACAATAGCCTTTGAGTGTTACAGAACCCAGTTCAGATCACCTCAATAATCGGGTCAGAACTAGCCTACATCATACGTAAACCCTTATGACTATGAAGTTGATTTATACAGTGTAAGTGATGGTGGCTCTCCCCAACTGAAATGACAAAGAGACTGACTTATCCAAAATGACAACCCAATGATTCCCCAATCCAGCCCTCTGCCCTCGAGGAGCGGGGTATTCCCTTCTAAGTTCAAGTGGCATCCAACTCAAGAGGAGGTGGAGAAAAGAATGGATGGTAGCCAGTGTAGCTAACTATCATGGGATGCCTGACCAGTGTAGTCAAGTCATCCAGTTGCAGGTTCACATGGTATAACTTTGATGCTCAAGCTTGCTTATTTTCTATACAACAAATATACATACTCCGGCAGACATTTTATTTTTATTTTCAAGCATGTCAACTTTTTTGGAATTTTTCTTTTCTTTTTTTTCAAACATACTATTCACAACAGCATTTACATAAGGAGTTTTTCCTCTTGAGCCAAAAGACTATCCCTCTTTTGAAGCTTTATTGCAACCCAGACTCTCCTAACCCAGACTCTCCTATCTTTAGACTTCATTAAAACTGGACCAGGTTGGGGTGCGCTTCCCTCCCTAGACGAGGACGAGTGTTTCCACCCGTGTGCATCTCAGACTGACAAATCCAACCCACTCACCACTCCAATTGAGTTGAGCCAAGTGAAAGGTGCAAGTGTCCAAGTGAGGTCACGACCGACAAGAGTCATGCGTGTGTCTCGAAAAGTTCTATTTAGTCAGTTGAGGTGACTTGAACCCAGCCCTGAGTCTCAAAGAATTAAGTCCTATTAGACCTGAAGTGCCTTAAACCTAGTTCCCATAAGGTTCCAGTGCAGTAAGGTCCAACCAAGCTCCAATCTTCGACTTTATTGGACTAGTTCAATCATCAAGCTCACTCAAAAGAATATGAATGATATGCAAATGCTATACACAATGATGCAATTTTTCACAAAGAATTTAAAAGTCAAAAAATCTTTTTACACAAAGAATTTTTGCAAATAAAAAGAATTTAAGGACATAAAGTATACAATTTTTACATTTATTTACACGGACGTGCTTCTTTATTTACAATAGTTAAGAATTTTAAAGAATTTTCAGATTTTAACAAGTTTATTATAGATACATATACAATTGATAAATAATTCTATTTTGATTTATTTGCATATTTTATTCCTATTTTAGTGATACATTCATTCCTCAAATTTATTTGAAAACCATTTTCAAAACTATAGTACAAAATAATTTTTACAAATATTTACAACATAAAGCCATTTTGCAAAGATTTTTCACACAATGTCTATACATTTTTCAAACTATATTTACAAAACATTTTTCAAACTATTTGCAAATAGGTTTTCAACTCTTTTCATTTCACACAAAGAAAAGATTTTTTTCAAATAAAAAATATCTCTACAAAGGTTGAAAACATTTCACAAAAAGTTTTCCAAACGGTTCAGACCATTTTTCAAATCATTTTGCAAAAAGATTTTTAACCTGATTTATTTAATAAGTAAATACAAAAATAATTTGAGGACTTATTGTTATTTATTAAAATGATTTTTAATGAAATATATATGTATATATAGTATTTTTAGCCAAATGTATTAATTAATAATATGAAAGTACGAGTTATGGCTAAAGTATATACAGAGTATATATGACTCCCCTATACTTAGCATGAGCTATGTCCTCATAGATTGAAAAGAAAAAGAGAAGACATGACTCGTAGTGAGACCTATACTACAACGACTGAATAAAAAAATGAAAGAATGAATATATAAATGAATAAGAAGGTGACCGACCTCCCTATACTTAGGATTAAATAATCATAAGTATACTAGACTGTACACAACGTAGAGAGGGTCACGGGTGGGACTAAATGAAAAATTTAAAATAAATAGATCACAACTCGGGCTGTCCCCCCTATACTTAGGGTGAAATATCCCTAAGTATAGCGGAGTATATCAACATGAGAGGAGACAGTGGAGGATATCAAAGAATGAAATAATCAAGGATGCACAACCCCTATACTTAGGACAAAGTACGTCCTACGTACAGAAAACTGACACAAAGGGGCGACGCCTTTTATGTAGATAAAGAAAAATTAAAAGGAAAAGAAGAAAAGACGAAAAGATGGATATATACAGATAGATGAAAAGATCGTAGAGAATGTACGCATCACTCTCCCTATACTTAGGGTGAGATATCCCTAAGTATAAACAACAACATGAGTGACGAAACTAAACGAGGAAAGAACAACGTGGCATGTGCCCCCTATACTTAGGACAAGGTACGTCCTAAGTAAAGTCACAATGATATGGAGATAGATCTGGGGCACACGTAACATACGGGAAAAAAGAAGGAATAAAAGACTAGACACATATATACAACAAGGTAAACTTGTGAGGTACGGGACGGTCTCTGGTAGGCGAGTATCGTGCTCTTGTCATCGTCTCCCTGTGAGACGAGGACACATTCAGATAGTGAAAAGACACCATGATGGGCAATCAAGTGGGTGTCATCTATCGGGGACTAACATATCTTAAGGTAAAGTAGGGACTAGTAGCGAAAATAGAATATCGGCTCATAAGGTGTGAAATGGGTGAGCGGAGCTGATACCATAAGACTTGGAGGAAGAAAGAACAGTACAGACTCCTCCGAGTCAATCCTGGTCTCCGAAAGATAAATAGCAAAGATCAGGAGACTTTTCTAATGCAGTAGTGTGGTATCCGGGTGGCGTAAAATCAGAAGGTCACAAGAACATACCGAACACCACACACTAGGGCTCAACCTTGAAGGGTCCTCAAGGAGAGCATGATCAGAGAATAATTAGAAGACTCGGCTCCATGCTCCAACAGAAAGGAGATACAACCAGGGAGGAGACCAAATATCAAAATCAGCAGACTCGACTTCGTGCTCTGATGAATACCCATTCATCACTCTTTATTCTTATATTTTAGCTACAAAAACCTTTGCAAATGCATGTATATTCATGTAAATACAAATAATTACCAAAAGCATGCATTGTATAAAGTTTAATAATTAGCATGTTTTGTGCTACAATAAAAGAATAAATAGACAAAAGAAAAAGAGGGAAATATTTAGAATAAATATTGAGCGACATAATCCCAAGGGAGGGCTCAGCATGAGCCTGACCGCATAAAAGCCAAAGTAGAGGGAGATGGGGGCTCATGTGTGTAAATAGACCTATAAATAAATAAAAATATTTTCCTATAAAAAATAGAATAAAATGACTTGTACATATTGTATATATTTATAAATATAAAAATCAAAACAAAAATAGAAAAATTAAAAAAGAAAACAAAAATAGAACACTTGTATATAGCTCATTCATCTGTATTTATTTCACCTTATAAATAAATAAAATTAACTTCCATAAAATTTTGTAAATATTCTATCTTCTATGTTGTAAATAAATAAAATAAAAATTAACAAAAATGAAAACAAAATAAAAAGAACAAAATTAAAAATTAAAAATCAAAAATAATATTGTACATATACCATGTATATAGATGTATATATTTATTTATTTCACCATTGTATATAAATAATAAAAATAAAATAAAAATATCTTTTTATTCCTAATTTTATGATATAAAGAAATAAAATATAAAATAGGAATAAAATTGTATAAAAATAACTAATTAAAAATCAAAATTAAAAATCCTATATTATATATATACCTATATATAGCTCTATTATGTAAATACCTTATTTTTATTTTGAAAAATTAATTAAAAATCGCAAAAAATTAGAAAAAAATAAAATAAATATTTTTCATGTTTTGAGTTTTTCGAAACACGTGCATTTTCTATTTATTATCTAATTTACAAAATTCCAATAATTGGCGGGCTCTGATTGGTCCACGGGGGATGTTGACCCCCGGTCAACTCTCCCCCCAGGACCACCAGAGCCGGGTTTGTCCTAACCAACTCGATTTCTACATTTTCTCCACAGTCGACCCGATCTCCAATGACCTTAACCCCGGGCCTCGATTACTCCTTGATCATTCTAGATCTTCGCCCGGGGTGGATCTTAGGGATCCGAGGCACGAGCGACTCACCCGACCCATCTCTTCCCGGATCCCTGAGCATATAAAGCCTCTGCTCCGGCGACCTTGTTCTGGATCTTTGGATCTCCCCCTCGTCGCCTGTGACCTCCTCTGGTGAGCCTGAGTGACAACCGTGCCTGCCGGAGTAGCAGCGAGGCCCGGGAAGCCGGGAGCCACTGATCCGGCAGCTATCGCTGCCGTGTGCCGCCGCGAGAGCGCCAAGCCTCGGGGAGACGATGCCCCCTTGCAGGCAATAACCCAGGAGCTTCCCGAGCTCCAGCCCAGTCGACAGCACCCGCCAGGTACCCTTCTTAGCCTGTAGATTAGCTTAGTTTCGATTTTTCCTTTTCCGGTAGCCGTAGCTCCGCCAGCTCCGCCCTTCGTCTCTGTCTACCCATTAGCCCATCCGACATCTCCACCACCTTCACCAGACTCCTCTCCACCTTCTCCGACCTTCCATCCCCCCTGGCTCGCCCCGGAGCAGGGATATCGGTTCTCCCCCTCCGCCGCTCGCCGGAGAACCGCCATATTGCCTCACCTTTCACCATTCGCGTGCTCTGACGGGTCGAGGCAGTTTGCCCTTGACCCACCTTTCTTCCCGTGCAGGTCTCATCGTCCGAAGAGCCTCATCTGGAGGCCAGAAGCTCAGGCACAGGAGCTCCAGGTCTTCCGCGTCGCCGGAGCTCTCCAGAGCTCCCCGCCTTCATCGGAGCATCGCATCAGCTGCGGACCTTCACGGCGGAGCCTTTCCACACTTCAGGACCAGCAGGGGAGGTCCACCGTGCATGCATCGGGCCGACGAAGTTCGCCGGCCGACAGTTCTTCCAGGACCTTCTCCGACCGTCAGATCATCCTCCGCGCTCCAGTTTAGATCTGATCCATCCATCCGAGGAGCTTCGTCACCGTCCGATCCCTCGGAGGATAGATCTGAGCCATACAATCAGATGAAGAGGCGCTCGTGATTCACAGCTGTCCGATCTCCACGCGTCATCTTCTCGGTCGTCGATTCACCAAGGGTTTCTCCACATTGCTCCAAGACCGTCAGATCTGCCACGTGGTGGACCCTCGACAATTCGATCCGGCTTGCGTTCCAGAGTTAAAGCGCCATCGTCTCTCCACCGTCTGATCATTGACGTGGTGTTCATCCAGCCGTCGACAATTAATAAAGGGGTATTTGCTCTTAGGCCCCTCTACTTTTCGCATTTAGTCTTTAGTCCTGTAAATACGTAGTTTAGTTCTTTTATTTATGTAAAAACTGCACTAAGGACCCTACTGTTGATCTCATTTGCATTTATACCCCTGCCAGTTGTGAACACGTGCTTCGACACGTGATTATTTGGTGTTTTTGCAATATTTGCCCTGTGTTTTTGCCCTGTTATGCTTTGTATTTTTATTAATAGGAATGATAATTAGGTCCCCCCAGGCCTGAGTCACGTGTATCGTGCGTGGCCCGAGGGGTAATTTGCATTCCTTGCCCTACAGTTTCCAGGGTTGTTATCCAAGGGGCCCAGAACTTTATTATATTTGTAGTTAGGTCCCTATGTACTGTGGCTTGCTTCTTATTTTCAATAAAATAGCAAATTAACTCCAAATTCGATTAAAATTGGAAACAAGGCTCCTGCCATTTGTAAAATTTTCTAGAATTTTTGGGGACATTTTTGATTTCATTTACTATTTTTAAAAATTCAAAAACACGCATTTTCTTCACTATCTGAATTGAAAAATCACAAAAAAATATTAAAACTCATCCAAAAATTCTAAAAAACTTCTCTACTGTGTGCTTTGTCTTGCTTGATTTTCTGACCAAATTTGGTCATTTTTCATCATAGAAAACTCATAAAAATAGAAAAACACCTAAAAACTTTTAAAAATTCTAATAACTAATTTAAAAATCCAAAAACAATAATTCCAGTGCCCAAATTTTCCTTAAACTTTCTAATTTATAGGAAAATTGACTCCAGGAGCTAAATAGGCCTTTTTGCATTTTAAATTGGCCTTTTACTCTTGACTGGACAATACCTTCATTTTCTTGCATTGTTTGATTTTTAGAAAAGAAAATAAAAATCAGAAAATCCCAAAAATTCACTAAAAACAGTAAAAATAATAAAATACACAAAAACATTTTTGCTTGAAATTTTGATTGATCTTTGATGCATTAAATAATTGCTTGAAGTTGGTCGTTTTACTTATTTGCCTTATTTTCTTAAATAATTCAAAATCCAAAAAAATTATAAAAATTTAAAATCCACCAAAAAATAGTTGTCTTTTATTTTTTTCTATATTTTGACTACTTCGTAGGCCGCAAGGCCATTACATGCTCCCTGAGTCCGACCCTGGTCACTATACCAGGCTAATCTAATAACCAGGACCGCTATAGTTTTCACTTGATTTTATCTCTGTTTGGTGGTCTGCTTTACTTTTTCTTGATCGACCGAGAGGCTCTTGAGCGACTGAGGTCGCAACGACCTTTGTTTATATTTTTCCATCCTTAGTTGCTCGGGTTTTTCGTGGTCATCAGAATGGCGCCGTTGCCGGGGAGCACGGCTTAGTAGTCGATTTATTTTTCCCGCGGTTTTCGTTTCGCGGCTTTTTGTATAGATTTTTGTAGATATATTTCTTCTGACATTGTTTATAAAATAATTTGGTATGATCACTCTTGTGTTTGTTTTCTTGCGAGGGCCCGAGGACCGAGGCGGCTTTCTTCGGAAGCCGAGCAACCGCGAGAACTGGAGGCGGCTCTTTTCTTCACAGAGCCGCAGGAGGACGTGAGGAGCAAGCACGAGCACGGGAGCCGTGGAATAGCCGCGGAGTAGCATAGTTTAGATTAGGATTTACTTCCAGCTCTATTTGAACAATTGGTGTAATAATACAGGGACAGGACACTCAGACAGACACTTAGACTATTCGGGGTCTGTTTCGCCGAGCACCGGTGTGCTCGGGGGACCCCTCAGTTTTTACGTGGTTTTCTTCGCGGTTTTTCCTTCCTGCATTTTCCGGTTTCATGCGGATTTTCGAGCCCCAAGCTGTAGGAGTTTCTGCTTGATTGTGACATAAAAATTAGGATCCAAATACCTTAATATATCTGTCTGCACCTATAGATCGGTAATTGGACCAAAAATAAAAATAATAATAATAAAATAGTCGTTCCATCACCTCCGAGCCTACGTGCCGCGAGCCTGCCCCGTTAAGCGCTACTCCTGAACTCGACCTGTCGAGAAGAGGAGGGGTGGGTCTAGAGCGGACCCTTTGGATCGGAGGCTGGTGTTCGGCTAGCCGTTCTTTCGAGTAGCACTGCTGTTTAGGGACTCGGTTTTCTGCATGCACCATTTAGGTAGTTTATTTCCTGTCTTTTAAATTCTGCGCGGATCATCCTGCATGTAGACTGCTGGAGTCAGGTACGCATTTCTATCTCTGCATGCATCATTGATTTTCGCGCATCGGCTTTTTCGTCTTCTCCCCCCTGTTTTGGACTTAATAATCAGGAGAAACGAAAAATTCGTTAGGCCCTTTATTTTTATTGAAAAATATCTAAAAACAAAAACAATAAAATCGGGACTGCTAATCACACTTGATCTAAAAGACACCTCATTGAAAATCTGTCTTGGGGAGAGTAACCCCCTCCTTGTTTGGTTTGGATGAGCGAGAGAGTGACACGTACCTTAGGATATAGCCACATCCGGATTTTTCCCAATTGATTACCGACTTTCAGTACGGGACAGTTAGTTGAGAAATATCTGGATTCCTATTTTGCTCACGTAATCGCTCTGATAGACTGAATTATCACCTAAAATAAAATCGACAAGATAATTGACCAATCCCTTTCGGTCTTTAGCTCGTGTACGTAGGTGAATTGGGGGTTTGCTTGTTCATCTTGTGTGATTTCCAGATCCCTTCTATCTTTCCCCATCTTCTTCTTCACCCTCCCTCCCTTCAGTCTTCTTCTCCTTTACCCCTGGATGATGGATCCCACTCACTTCGAGCCGATTCTAGCGGCTTTTTCTTCTCTATCTGACCATCACTCCAGTCCACCTTCTAGGGAGGTCGGATTTTTGACCTACCCCCCGCTCCCTCCCTCCCTTTCATCTCACTACTCTAGGCATGCTATGCGAGACGTCCGAGGATACCAGATAGAGCAGATGCGAGATCCGGACGATGCCGTTGCTGAGTTAAGAGCTCACTCCGTTGGTGATCAGAGAGAGAAGAGGAGATTAGCAGACAGATCCTATTCCAGAAGGATGAAGGAGCATATAGCACAGGGAGCTGAGTCAGCTTCTACATTACGTCCATTCGTCTTGGAGTTAGATTACATTCAGAGACTGCCGACATTTTCAGGAGAGGCGCACGAGGAGCCGTATCTTCACCTGTCCGCATTCAAGGAGTTTTGTAGAGCACAGAGATATTCAGATATCACTACAGAGGAGCTGATGAGGAGGACCTTCCCATTCACACTTCAGGAGAGAGCCAGGACATGGCACCGACGATTGGAGAGGACATTTGATACATGGGGAGAGCTACACAGAAAGTTCTTACAGAGATACTTCCCTCCATGTAGAGCAGATTTTATGCGGTCTTTGATCACCGACTTTTCAGTTGACCCCCAGGAGCCATTGCACGAGGCATGGCCAAGGTTTCTTGACCTCTTGAGGAGAATTCCTGAGCACGGACTTCCACTGACAGACCTGATAGAGATCTCCATGCGGGGGATGATCGCAGAGCAACTTGCACTGGTGATTACCACATGTGGCGGTTCACACCGCGGTTCCGACATTCATCTATTGGATACCATCTCGAGGCTACTTTCACAGAGTTCTTCTTCAAGAGAAGCCGTAGTCGGAACAACACATGTGGACGATGCTGTACCAGTGCGGTGTGTCACTTTACACGATGATACAGTTTCTACACACCAGCCCGAGGATTTGGATGATGCAGCACCACTGACAGAGGATATGACTGCCATAGCAGAGGTTCGGACCCAGAGTCTACTTGAGTTCTCGTTGGTTTTCCAGCTGGAGTTCGAGTCAGCCCCAGAGTTCCTAGTTGACGAGTCTTGGATATCAGACCTTCTGATACTCCAAGAACCAGAGGACCCCCGCTTTTGCAGCCGTGGATTCAGACACTTCAGATTCCAATCCTGGAGGAGTCAGCTTCCTTTTTGCAGCGATACTTCTCGGATTCTGATAGCTACCAAGGCTCAGCCCAGCAGCTACAGCTCGATGAGGGACACCACTTTGAGAGTACAGACACAGAGAGTCCCGTCTTCGAGCCTTTTGTCCTCCACTCTGACGAGATAGACACCTTTGAGGATCATTTGGCAGCCAGCATAGCCGCAGAGCGAGGATCAGCCGCATACACTTTGCCAGCTGCCGCGGTGTAGACCAGTACCTTCTCCTGCTTCCAGATTGCCGAGAGCTACACTTCCGATGATGATGCAGCCTGTTGCACCGAGTGGATACTTGATAGCAGTGCAGATGCCCATCTAGATCCTGATCCTCTTCTTCTCATTTTTGATCATGCATCTCTCCACGAGGGTTATCTGCGGGAGGATGCCACACTCGATGAGTATTCGATTTCACATGCTGAGAGTGTTTCCGATCTGGAGGAGCACGGAACCGAGTCTTTATATCCTTCTGATTCTGACTCTTCTCACCTCGACGACCCTCGCGAGGATGAGCCCATTCTGGAGATATTCGATGATTTATCTGATCTGCTTCTATTTCATGCATCGGATATCAGTCTTCTTAGAGAGTCTCCTAATCTTGATTGTCCACACCTTTTCGAGACACTGATTGACGTGGACGATTCTATTACTGATCCATCCTTCTCCACGTTTGATTTCTTCGGCTCTATACTTTCACTCCAATCTGACCCAGAGCCGCTGATTTCTTTTGTGCTACCGGATCCCGATCGCTTACTTCCATATCCTTGGCCGGTAGCAGACATCCGCTTGATTGCATACCTGTGTGTCTTACTTCACACTGTTGAGTTCCTCGTTGTTCCCATACCGAGACTGTGACGACAGTACGGCATTCGCCTTACCGATGCCGTACTAAATCTCAGTACTGCCTTATCCTAGCCTTTGCGCCCAGCTAGGGGCGTAAAAACTAGCGCTTGTTGAGAGGCACCTCAACATTGTACTCTTTTGTATATACGTGTTTTGTCTTACTTTGATCTTTCTTTCTTCCGTTCCTGTTTTCACCCCAGGTCTCGCTTAGGATTATCTTTGCTATACTTAGGATATTCCTCATCCTAAGTATAGGGTGTGGAAACACCGGGTTCTTCTCCGTTCTGTTTCATCACTTCTGTTGTTGCCCATACTTAAGGTTCTTCACCTTAAGTATAGGGGGAGTGATGTCCTCCTTCTTGTATATATTCGTAATTTTCTTCGTGTCTTTCTACCCCTGTTTTGCTGCCTATACTCATGGATATTTTACCCTAAGTATAGGGGGGTAGATTCTGTACATCCTTCACTCGGATTTCCCTTCATGTACAGCTTGCTATACTTAGGATTATTGGATCCTAAGTATAGGGGGAAACCACCGAGTTCTCCTCATTCTATTCTTTGATTCATCTCTGTATATTGCCATTCCTTTTCACTTCCCTATATTAAGCACGAGTTATGTCTTCTTCATCGCTCTTGACTCTGAGGATATCGTTCGAGCTAAGTATAGGTGGTTGTGTATATATTTCATATATACTTTAGCCATAACTCGTACTTTGTGTGAGTGTGTTAATAAAATGGCTAAAAACCTTAAAAATCACAAAAATTAAAAAATTTTCCTGTAAATAATCATTCTTTTATTGCGCATACATAGCTAGTGTACAAAATTATTTTTGTAAAAATGTTTTCAAAAATCTTTTGTGTAAAGCTTGTGTGAATATTTTCTTATCAAAATTATGTATATAGTACAAATTTTTTCCAAAATGTTTTGAAAATCAAAAGGTTGCAAAAATCTTGTATAAATGTTTGTAAATACTTTTGCAAAACTTGCACTTCATGCATCCATCCATTCATGATTTCAAAACATTTTTTTAAAAATTTTGCACGATTGTAAATATTTGTAAATAGCATCTTTGTATATATGTATATAGTTTTTCTGGATGATAGTTGGCATTTAAACTAGCCTGGAAGTAAATTGGGAAATGGAGCTTGATTAAGATCTTAATCCACCTAATTCTAAGAGGAACCTTATAGGGCTTAGGGTTAAGGCTTTTCAGGTCCATAAGGACTTAATTCTTTGAGTCCTCTAGGCTATGAGCATATGTCATCTTACTGAGCCTAAGTAGAGCACTTAACAACACACGCATGACTCTTAGAGACAATGGCTTGACTTGCACCAGCATCTTACACATAGCTCTCCACGGATGAGGTGGTGAGGAGGCAGTTTCCTTTGGCTTGGGGTAGCATATGAGGGTAGTACTTCTAGGCGGAACCTCTCTTCTTCTTCTAGTGAAGGAAGTGCGTCTCAACTTGGTCTAGTGGTGATGAAGGCTAAAGACAGAAGCCGTGGGTTGCAATAAAGCTTCAAAAGAGGGATAGTCTACTGGCTCAAGAGGAAAATTTCTTGTATATATGCTGCACCATGTAGATATGTTGTACAGATGCACTTGAAAAAAAATAAAAAAAATAATAAGCAAAAAGAACTCCAAAAAAATGGTGGGTCGGATTGAAAATTTAATAACCCCACCGGAGTGTATATAGTCAAATAAAGCAAAAGCTTATGGTATCCGTGTTACATCTCATGAAGCTTGCAGCGGGAGACTTAGCTACATTGGTTGAGCTCCCAAAAGTCTATACCTCTTATTCCCCCTCTTCTTGAGCCGGTTGCACTTGAACTTAGAAGGGAATACCCCGCTTCTCGAGGAAAGAGTTGCTAGACCGAGGCATTAGAGTTACCAGGATGAGGGAGGTTGTTTCTTTGTCACTTCTGAGGTGGGGAGCTACATATCACTTACACTGCATGGAAAGATTCATGGTCATTAGAGTTTGTGTATGTAGACTTGTTCTGATCTGGTTTATTGAGGAGTCTTGTCCATAGATTGGTGGAACTTAGAGACTGTTGAGTTTTAAGCTTAAGTCCAAATAAGGTTCCGACACATTAATAATCCAAAGATCTGATCGAGCTCCATAATTCAATTTTATGAAGGCAAGTTTAATAATCAGCCTTAATCCATGTATATTCTCCTCTTTTTCTTTTTCTTTCTTTCTTTTTCACTTCTTTTTCAAATAAGTGTTTGCTAAGGGACTAGCAAAGTTAAGTATAGGGGGGTGATGAATACCCATTCATCACTCTTTATTCTTATATTTTAGCTACAAAAACCTTTGCAAATGCATGTATATTCATGTAAATACAAATAATTACCAAAAGCATGCATTGTATAAATTTTAATAATTAGCATGTTTTTGTGCTAAAATAAAAGAATAAAGAGACAAAAGAAAAAGAGGGAAATATTTAGAATAAATATTGAGCGACCTTATCCCAAGGGAGGGCTCAGCATGAGCCTGACCGCATAAAAGCCAAAGTAGAGGGAGATAGGGGCTCATGTGTGTAAATAGACCTATAAATAAATAAAAATATTTTCCTATAAAAAATAGAATAAAATGACTTGTACATATTGTATATATTTATAAATATAAAAATCAAAACAAAAATAGAAAAATTAAAAAGAAAACAAAAATAGAACACTTGTACATAGCTCATTCATCAGTATTTATTTCACCTTATAAATAAATAAAATTAACTTCCATAAAATTTTGTAAATATTCTATCTTCTGTGTTGTAAATAAATAAAATAAAAATTAACAAAAATGAAAACAAAATAAAAAGAACAAAATTAAAAATCAAAAATAATATTGTACATATACCATGTATATAGATGTATATATTTATTTATTTTACCTTTGTATATAAATAATAAAAATAAAATAAAAATATCTTTTTATACCTAATTTTATGATATAAAGATAAAATATAAAGTAGGAATAAAACTGTATAAAAATAACTAATTAAAAATCAAAATTAAAAATCCTATATTGTATATGTACCTATATATAGCTCTATTATGTAAATACCTTATTTTTATTTTGAAAAATTAATTAAAAATCACAAAAAATAGAATAAAATAAAATAAATATTTTTCATGTTTTGATTTTTTCAAAATTTGTGCATTTTCTATTTATTATCTAATTTACAAAATTCCAATAATTGGCGAGCTCTGATTGGTCCACGGGGGATGTTGACCCCCAGTCAACTCTCCCCCCAGGACCACCAGAGCCGGGTTTGTCCTGACCGACCCGATTTCTACATTTTCTCCACAGTCGACCCGATCGCCAATGACCTTAACCCCGGGCCCCGATTACTCCTTGATCATTCTAGATCTTCGCCCGGGGTGGATCTTAGGGATCCGAGGCACGAGCGACTCACCCGACCCATCTCTTCCCGGATCCCTGAGCATATAAAGCCTCTGCTCCGGCGACCTTGTTCTGGATCTTTGGATCTCCCCCTCGTCGCTTGTGACCTCCTCTGGTGAGCCTGAGTGACAGTCGTGCCTGCCGGAGTAGCAGCGAGGCCCGGGAACCCGGGAGCCACTGATCCGGCAGCTATCGCTGCCGTGCGCCGCCGCGAGCGCGCCAAGCCTCGGGGAGACGACGCCCCCTTGAAGGCAATGACCCAGGAGCTTCCCGAGCTCCAGCCCAGTCGACAGCACCCTCCAGGTACCCTACTTAGCCCGTAGATTAGCTTAGTTTCGATTTTTCCTTTTCCGGTAGCCGTAGCTCCGCCAGCTCCGCCCTTCGTCTCCGTCTACCCATTAGCCCATCCGACATATCCACCACCTTCACCAAACTCCTCTCCACCATCTCCGACCTTCCATCCCCCCTGGCTCGCCCCGGAGCAGGGATATCGGTTCTCCCCCTCCGCCGCTTGCCGGAGAATCGCCATATCGCCTCACCTTTCACCATTCGCGTGCTCTGACGGGTCGAGGCAGTTTTCCCTCGACCCACCTTTCTTCCTGTGCAGGTCTCATCATCCGAAGAGCCTCATCTGGAGGCCAGAAGCTCAGGCACAGGAGCTCCAGGTCTTCCACGTCGCCGGAGCTCTCCAGAGCTCCCCGCCTTCATCGGAGCATCGCATCAGCTGCAGACCTTCACGGCAGAGCCTTTCCACACTTCAGGAGCAGCAGGGGAGGTCCACCGTGCATGCATCGGGCCGGCGAAGTTCGCCGGCCGACAGTTCTTCCAGGACCTTCGCCGACCGTCAGATCATCCTCCGCGCTCCAGTTTAGATCTAATCCATCCATCCGAGGAGCTTCGTCACCGTCCGATCCCTCGGAGGATAGATCTGAGCCGCACGATCAGATGAAGAGGCGCTCGTGATTCACAGCCGTCCAATCTCCACGCGTCATCTTCTCGGCCGTCGATTCACCAAGGGTTTCTCCACAGCGCTCCAGGACCGTCAGATCTGCCACGTGGTGGACCCTCGACCATTCGATCCGGCTTGCGTTCTAGAGTTAAAGGGCCATCGTCTCTCCACCGTACGATCATTGATGTGGCGTTCATCCAGCCGTCGACAATTAATAAAGGGGTATTTGCTCTTAGGCCCCTCTACTTTTCGCATTTAGTCTTTAGTCCTGTAAATACGTAGTTTAGTTCTTTTATTTATGTAAAAACTGCACTAAGGACCCTACTGTTGATCTCATTTGCATTTATACCCCTGCCAGTTGTGAACACGTGCTTCGACACGTGAATATTTGGTGTTTTTGCAATATTTGCCCTGTGTTTTTGTCCTGTTATGCTTTGTATTTTTATTAATAGGAATGACAATTAGGTCCCCCCAGGCCTGAGTCACGTGTATCGTACATGGCCCGGGGGGTAATTTGCATTCCTTGCCCTACACTTTCCAGGGTTGTTATCCAAGGGGCCCAGAACTTTATTATATTTGCAGTTAGGTCCCTGTGTACTGTGGCTTGCTTCTTATTTTCAATAAAATAGCAAATTAACTCCAAATTCGATGAAAATTGGAAACATGGCTCCTGCCATGTTGTAAAATTTTCTAGAATTTTTGGGGACATTTTTTATTTCAATTTACTATTTTTAAAAATTCAAAAACACGCATTTTCTTCACTGTCTGACTTGAAAAATCACAAAAAAATATTAAAACTCATCCAAAAATTCTAAAAACATTCTCTATTGTGTGTTTTGTCTTGCTTGATTTTCTGACCAAATTTGGTCATTTTTCATCATAGAAAACTCATAAAATTTGAAAACACCTAAAAATTTATAAAAATTCTAATAACTATTTTAAAAATCCAAAAACAATAATTCCAGTGCCCAAATTTTCCTTGAACTTTCTAGTTTATAGGAAAAATGACTCAAGAGCTAAATAGCCTTTTTGCATTTTAAATTGGCCTTTTCCTCTTGACTGAACAGTACCTTCATTTTCTTGCACTGTTTGGTTTTTAGAAAAGAAAATAAAAATCAGAAAAATCCCAAAAATTCACTAAAAACAGTAAAAATCATAAAATACACAAAAACATTTTTGCTTGAATTTTTTATTGATCTTTGATGCATTAAATAATTGCTTGAAGTTGGTCATTTTACTTGTTTGCCTTATTTTCTTAAATAATTCAAAATCCAAAAAATTTATACAAAATTAAAATCCACCAAAAAATAGTTGTCTTTTATTTTTTCTTCTATATTTTGACTACTTCGTAGGCCGCAAGGCCATTACGTGCTCCCTGAGTCCGACCCTGGTCGCTATACCAGGCTAATCTAATAGCCAGTACCGCTATAGTTTTCACTTGATTTTATCTCTGTTTGGTGGTCTGTTTTACTTTTTCTTCATCAACCAAGAGGCTCTTGAGCGACTGAGGTCGCAACGACCTTTGTTTATATTTTTCCATCATTAGTTGCTCGGGTTTTTCGTGGTCATCATGCTCCCACAGATGGGAGACAGAAGAAGTGAAGCCGAGTACGGAAAATATGATGTACCCTCCCGCTGATAACCCTCGGGGAGTAGTACATGATAGTCAATGAATAATAAAAAAAAGCTCACTCTTGCGAGGGTCGTCAAGGCGAGCAGGCTCAAAGGAGCTTGATCCATCAGACGAATCATAGGAGCAGTCTCGGTAGGTGACAGATTGGCTACCAGCAGAAGAGACCGACAAGTCAAGAAAGTATGGCAGCATCCTGCAGACAACCCTCAGGGAGCATACTACCAACTAAGCATTGAATAATCAAAGAAAGATGGCTCGTCCTTGCGAGGACCGTCAAGGAGAGCAGATTCAAAGGAGTCAAGTCAGACAGGTCCCATGATCCAACAGGCCGGGAAATCATCGAAGTAGCGGGGACCAAAAGCATATCAGATGACTCAACCTCGTGCTCCCACAGAGAGGAAACACAATCAGAAAGGGAAACCGAGCATAAAGACAATGTTGCATTTTCCCGCAGATAGTCCTCGGGGAACAATGTAAGCTAATTAGGGAATAGTCAGATCAGATCTCATCCCTGTGAGGGTCGTCAAGGTGAGCGGACTCAAAGGAGCCAAGCAGAATGGTCTCGGTAGACAACATATCGTCTACCAGCAGAAGAGACCGTAGATCTAGTAAGGTGTCATAGGCTCTCGCTGATAACCCTCGGAGAGCACTATGAACTAGGAATGGAATAATAAGAGAAGAGGAGCTTAGCCTTGTGAGGACCGTCAAGGTAAGCAGACTCAAAGGAGTCCAAGACATGGGCCTCGTGCACCGACAAATTGGGCACACAATCAGTAGGGAGGCTGAATAGGCAAAATCCGATGATATAGTTTCAGGCTCCGACACGGTGGAGACAGAGTGAGTGTATAAAACTGATTGTAAAGAATGTGTCGCATCCTCCTGCAGATAGTCCTCGGGGAGTGATGTGAACTAGGTCAATCAAGTCTGGGGATTGCTAGCATCAAATCTCACGTCCTCAAAAACACTCAATCAGTGAAACCTCGGGAGGGCATAAGATCATGTGAGGGAGGAGATAATCAGGTCAACTGCCGAACATCCCTCAGTCAATCCAGTCAGCTGAGATGGCATGAACGATAATCATGGATCCTCAAAGTGCCACAGGTGGATGATAGAGTTCGGAGATCAAGGATGGATCAGTCAAAAAGATAAGAGATCATATGGGTTTCGCACATTATCGCTATCAATCATAAACCAAGAAATCCAGTCAGCTCTCAAAAGTAAGATAGTTGGAACCTCAAAAGAGAGAGATCAATCAATGCTCATGAAATCATCATCGATTCATCCGAATAGGTCACATCCTCGATCCGGTGTGCAATATCTAAATCCTCAATAAAGAATCACACCTAATCATCGTGCCTCATCAAAGTCTTCATTGAGCTCCAAGCACAAATGTCTACTCAGATCCACCAAATCCATCTCAGCATCCTCAAAAGCATGCCCGACTTACTCAAATTATCAATAGAAGTTGTAATCCTCGATGCGGGCTATTTCTAAAGCACATCAATCTCGGGTGATATAAGAGATGATATGGGGGACATGAGGAGGGTGGGCAAGGAGAGGAACACAAAGGCCGGGTGAAGGTGATTGAGCGTAAGCGCCAATATCGTGACTCAATGCAAATGAGGAGGTATATGTATAAGAGAGGTAGAGAGACTCAAACATAAAAAATGACTCACACGGACGAGACCGATAACTCAAAGGGATACGAATGCAAATGGACACCAAATCACAATCAATACACCAAGTCAATCCCCGATTCACCTACTCAACACAGTGAAGACCGAGATGCGGTCTTTTTATCTTATCGATTTTAGAGTTAGGTGATCATAGAAAGTTGTACACACTGGAATTAGGCTTTGGGATTGGTGCACTAATCCCTAGCATGTACGTAGAAATAAAATTCTCAGACAAGGGGGGGGGTTGCTCTCCCTAATACAAGGAATCCATTACATTTTATTTAAGTCCAATAGAGTTAGCAGTCCTGATTTTATTTTGTCACTTTTTTGTTTTTAATGCATGTTCTTAACGGGGTTCCAATTCCATTTTTATCCTAGGCGAGCAAAAATAGAGGGAGAAGATCGGAAAAACCATGCAAGTTGAAAATCGAATGATGCATGCCAAGTAAGAAGACTTACAGGGCTTCCCAGCTCTCTCCATGTGGGATGCAAGATAGAATTAAAACCCTATCCTATGTGCAAGTGCAATCCGAGGAAATCGCCCTAGGTTAGTAACTGTTATTATCGTGAAGCACGAAAATGCTAAATATTCATAAACAAGATCCAAAAGTCCGATCTCTGAAGTGCATCGGTGTTCGCCACAACAGATCCTGCACGTGCCGTATAACACCTCTCGACGCTCGATCTCAAATCCAAATAAATAGCGATTATTAATTGACTAAGTCCAAGCACGATTCTATAGGTACATGCAGATATATTAGGGTGTTTGGACCTTAATCTATCGCCAAGCAGTCCTAAGCTAGGGCTCATCCACACAAAATAATAAAAATAAAATAAAAAAAATGTCAAAATCATCGAGGCCCCCAAGGGAACAATCCCTCCGGCATTAGATCTCGGGAAGTCGAAGTGTAGAGAGTCTTGTATTATTACATGCCAAAGTCACTCTCTCACATAAATTTACAATTTTTTTGTATAATAAAAGAGAACTTTGAATCTGTCTCCAAAACTCTTCCATGTCTGAATTGGCTACTCTTTTCTGCCGGCCCAATCAGAAAGTCGGCTCCGCATTGCTCGTGTGCATAGGGCCTCCTAGGAGATCCTCCATCCTGTCACGGTCCCTCGCAACAAATTCAACATGGAAAAGCGTCAGACAGTTCGTAATAATAATAAAAAGAAAAATAATGCAAATAAATAAATATGGACAAGAATTAAGAATAAAATAAATGTCCCAAACGACGTTGCTCCCCGGCAACGATGCCATTTGATAACATGGGATAATCGTCAGCCGTGCATTCCACACAAAGCGGGAACGCAGTGCCGCTGTGGTGGCTGACAAAAATCCCAATTAATCAACAATCAACCCACAATCAGATTAAAGCAATTAAATACAAAAAATGTGAAGTTAAAATTTATTATAACTCTACATGCTAATGTTTATACGTGTAAACACAAGTAGAGGTCGAAAACTGGGAGCAAACGGTTTGGGGGCAAAAATGAATACAAAATCATTCAATTCTTCTCTCGTCCATGTTATTGTTTTTGTGGGTTTTTAATTTTTTATTAATTTTTTAATTATTTTTACTTTTATATATTTTTATTTGATTTTAAATTTTATGATTTTATATTTTCTTTTTCTTTCATAGATACAATGTAGCCTATTTAAGGCTTTGTTTATGAATTCATAGAAATATATTTATAAATTATATTAAATAAAACTAAAATTTGTAAATAAATTTTTTTGGGTTTTAAATATTTTTCTAATGTTTTGTATTTTTCCAATGATTTTTGCTATTTTCTATGTATTTTTAAAGTTAAAAATATCCCAAATATGGGATTAATTAAATACCTAAAATTAATTTGGGTTTTAAAAATAATAATTAAGTCCCAAAAATACCTAAATTAATTTTAATATCTAAATAATTATATAGAAATAATTTTTAGAAAAACATATTTTTGGGATTTTTGTTGAATTTTTATATTTTTATTGGATTTTGGAGCTTTATGATTTTTTAATTTTATTTTACTTATTTTTAGGGGTTTTTGATTTCTGGAATCAATAAAGATCAATATACAACATATATAATTTTGTTGGAATTTTTCATAAAGTTTTTATATTTTTTTGGTATTTTATAAATTAGACATGGACTATTTAAGCTCTTTTTTATTTTAATAAATAGATTAAATGCTCAAAAATGGAAAACGGACACGTGATATGAGGTACACTACATGGGGCATCTAATCCTATTTTTGTGGAATTTTTGGAGCTAAATAGCTATTTTTAATAATTAGATAAAAGTGACAAAAATAAATAGGCCTAGCAGCAACATTACACCAAATAAAATAAAGTTCAAGGGCCACATTGCAATTTACCCAATAAAATAAACATTTATTTAAATTTGTGGCATTAATTTACAATATACAAAAATGCCAGAGGCCTATGTGTAAAATTTCCAACGTCACGTGAGGACTGCACGTGACACTGGCAGGGACCAAAACAATTATGAAAAGTTTGAGGGCCTAATTGCAAAATACCCTATTTTTTTACAACGTAATATTTTATTTCAAGCATTAATAATTAAATACAAAAACAGACAGGGGTATGAGTGCAATTTACCCCTTAAAGCACTGGATCCAACGGTGCTCCATCCTCCATTTGGACACATGGCGAGCTCTGGTGGTTTGATACCCCTTCGTCGATCTATGGTTCCGATTAAATCGTGGGCTTCATCGAACGGCGGGAGGCTTGGCGTGATCGGACGACCAGGATCAAAACCAGAGCCAGAAAGGGATCCAAGGACTCCAGGGACGGCAGGATGAACGAGGAAGAACAATTCCCAGAGCTCCTTAGATCGGGCAGTACATGCAACTCCGGTGGTGATTCGCCTCGCGACAAGGTGCAGAAGACTCCTGGGAAGGTTAGGCATCTGCTGACGCCTCCAAAATGGTACTTGGAGCTCTGAAGCGGTCCAGCGAGGCGAGGAAGAAGATGAACTCCAGGTACCAGGCGTAGTGCAAAATTCGGCCCCTTCAGGGGTCTCTTGGCCTTTAAACCTGCAAAGCATCATCGCGCAAGAAAAAGGACAGGTCTGGGGCATTTATTGGCGGTGGAATGAGCGACGATGGAGCAGGCGGAGGTCTCTGGCGAGGGGGATGGAGTTGGAGACCTGATCTTAGGATCCGAGAAGGATCTGAGTGCATGAGGGTGCCTGGGCCGCAGGGAAATGAAAGGGGAAGAAAATGGGGGCGAAAGCATGATCGGGGACCATCAGAGTGACGATGGAGATGTTCGCTGGAGAAGAAGGGAATACGAACTACAAACAATGAATCCTACACTAAATCTACTAGTTAATGATCGATTTAAGTGCATAATTAAAAAGAAGAAACAAAAAGCTACCTAAAAAGACAAATTGCGCAGCTCGAACCTGGATTTTGGCCAAGGAGTAGGACCTCATCGGAGCTCGGCCATGGGCGCATCTCCTCCTTTGCGGACCACCGTGGATGCTCAGGGGACTTCCCCTATCACGGGGATATGCACTGGACCGAGGTCCAGGGATCCAAAGGTGAAGAAATGGCCAAAATGATCGAAGGAGAAGATGGACTTATTTAAGAACATGGTTGGCATCCTTATTTGACCGGCCAAAAATAAGGAATTGGAGCTATGTACAAGAGATATAAGGTGGGGGTGTGGATGTACAATGATCAGGGAAGATTTTATCTGAAGAAAGCAACGACAATTGATGGATGGTCGCCCGAAAAAAGGCGGAAATTGGGGGAATAGATAGATTTGAGGCGCAGAGGCTTGGATGTGACAGTTGACCTGAGGTCAATGGTCCAAGCCCTGCGATTGGTCCAGCTCGACCGCTATGCGACAAAATAGGAGGTTTTATTAAAGAATAATTAATAAAAAATATTAAATGATTTTTTATTTTTCAAGTAAAAAATAAAAAATTCCTATTATTTTATGTAGTATTTTATTATGACTTTTATTTATGTTTTTGATGTATTTTATTACAAGTTTATTTTTTAGGGCTTATTTATAGGTATATTTACCTGTATTTTGTACATTTTTATTTTTATTTTGTATATTTTATTTTATTATTTTATTCTTTTCTTTTATATATTCATAGATTATTTTAATGATTATAAATATCTTTTTATTTGATTTTTATGATATTATTTGTACACTTTAATAAATAGGTATATATCTTATATAGGTATATTCATAGGTATTTTACCTATGATTTATGTATCCCATTTAATTTTAATGTATTTTCATTTTAGTTATGTATTTTTAGTAGAATATAAATGATATTTACAATATTATAAACATATGAATGAATAAAGGATAAAAGAATGTAGTTTCCTTTTATTTATACACATATAGAACATAGGTATTTCATTTATGTTTTTACATAGATTTATTTTATTTTACATTTCCCTTTTGATTTTATTCTCATTTTAATATGTTATAAATAATATTTACAAAATTTTAAAAATATGAATTTGCAAAGATAAATTTATTATTTTAATCGGTATTATGTATAATAGGGGCCCAAAACCAAACTTTTACACAGTTGCTCTAAAAAATATAAAACCATCACCATTAAGTAGCTCTTGAAAAGTTATATACAATTAGATGTGATTTTACTATGTTTTGAGTTTTTATTTGAAATATATGTGTCTGTGAAGTTTGGTTTTTGGCTTTTTATTCTGAGTATAAAATGAACGGTGTATCTTATTTTTGTACAAACTTAATTTTGTATTTTTATTTACCTTATTATCTACAACTTTTATGTACAAAATTTCTTTATTTGATGAATAAATAATTAGATACAAAATAGGTATAAAAAATGCATATATCGGGAATGAATAAATGAGATATTTATTGTATTCTTGGCCCTTATCTCCCCCTACTTTATTCTTTATCGACCAAGCCAATTCTTGACTTGGTCTCAAGGTTCGGGTCGTAAAATATTTTCAATATTTTATTCCTTTTTCTTTTCTTCTCTTTATTCTATAATTTTGGCATTAAAAACCTTATTTTGCATACAAATATTACAATAAATAATGAGTGTTAATATGCACAAATTGGTGTTATTTACATGCATTTAGCTAGGGTTTTTAAGGTCAAAATGATAGAATAAAGAATGATGAATGGAGATTCATCAGGGGATCACCGACTTCAATTGATTTTATTCTTTTGAGTCATTGTAGTATAGCAATCTTCCCACTTCTATATACTCAGCACGAGTTATGTCTTCCTCCATCGCTCTCTGATCACCCTGAGGACATCGTTCAAGCTAAGTATATAGGGTGTCGTATATATTGTATTCGTACTTTGAGTGTGTTTTAATAACATAACTATTACTAAAATAAAAACTAGCAAAATTGTTTGTAAAAACCTTTTCAAATTTATTTTGTAAAAATGTCTGTAAAAATGTTTTATTTGCAAAATATTTGTAAATTATTTTCTGTATCAAAAAATTATGTATATAATACCAAATTTTGGAAAAGTCTGTGAAAATAAAATGTTTTTTGCAAAGACAGATTGTAAATAGGTTAAAAAAACCTTTTGAAAAATTCTTTGTAAAGTATTTTGTCACATGAGATATGAAAACTATTTGTATATATGTGTACATTAAAAACCAAAATCTACCCCTAAACTCTTTGTATATAAGTAGTGTAAATAAAATCCATTTTCTACGTAAACCTGTAACATAAACCTTTTATAAACATGTATATATCTTTCCTTATTTTTCGAAATATCTAAAAATTTGAAAATTCAATTGCATAGTTTGAAAAATTCCCACCAAAAAGAGTCATTGCAAATACTTGCATCATTGTTAACATTTAAACTAGTCTGGAATTAATTTGAAAAAATGGAGCTTGGTTAAGACATTAATTCACTTAACTTCAGAGGAATCTTATAGGACTTGGGGTTAAGAATTTTCAGGTCCATAGCGACTTAATTCTTTGAGTCCACTATGCTATGTTCACATGTCATCTTAATGAGCCTAATTAGAACACTTAACAACGCACGCATGACTCTCAGAGACAATGTCTTAACTTGGACATGCAACTTACACGTAGCTCAACACGGATGAGGTGGTGAGGAAGCAGAATCCTTTAGCTTGGAGTCACATACGAGGGTAGTACAGCTAACCGGAACCTCCCGCCCTCCTCTAGGGATTGATGTGCACCTCAACCTGGTCTAGTAGCATTGAGGTCTAATGACGGGAGAGTGTGGGTTGCAATAATGCTTCAAAAGAGATATAGTCTACTGGCTCAAGAAGAAAAACTCCTTATGTATATGCCACACCTTGTAGATATGTTGTATATATGTCAAAAAAATGTACAAGTTGTAAAAACTCCAAAAAAGGGACATGCCTGATTGAAAATAAAATGCATGCCAGAGTGTACATAGTGAATAAGCAAAGCTTATGTATCCCACCATCTCATCTCAAGGGAGCTTGCAGCTTGAGACTTAGCTACACTGGTTAAGCTCCAAGGGTTACGTGACTACACTGGTCATGGTCCATTCTCTCCTTTTCCCCTCTTCTTGAGCTGATTGTACTTGAACTTAGAAGGGAATATCCCGCTCCTCAAGGAAAGAATTGCTAGATTAGGGGATTAGAGTTACCTTGTTGAGGCAGGCTGTTTCTTTTCCATTTCTTAGGTGGGGAGCTACATATCACTTACACAGTACAAGGAAAGATTCATAGTCATTAGAGTTTGAGTATGTACACTTGTTCTGACCTGATTTTTGAGGAGACCTGACCATAGAACTGTGGAACTTGTAGGTTGTTGAGCCTTAAACTCATTTCCCAATAAGGTTCTGTGAAACTAATAATCCAAAGGTCCGACCGAGCTCCATACTCCAATTTAATGAAGATAAGTTTAATAATCATCAGTGATTCTTTCTTTTTCTTTTCTTCTTGTTTTCATTTTTTTTCAAATAAGTGTTTGCGAAGGGAGTAGCAAAGGTAAAGTATAGGAGGATGATGAATATATGATTCTCATTCTTTATACTTTTATTTTAGCTTTATCTTTTAGTAAAAGCATCTATAAATATACATAAATGCAACAAATTAGCATTGTACATGTTCTTGTTAGTATTGCATAATTAACACATATTTTCCAAAAATAAAATCGTAAAGAGAAAATAAAAAGAAAGAATGATGTAATTAAGAAATAATACAGACTAGCCCAAACCTCGAGTGAAGTACAATAATTGACCTGATCGACAAGGAATAAATAGAGGGAGATAGGGCATATTGTATAATACCTATACAAATAAATATTTACACTTTGTGAATATTATATTGTTAAACACTTGTAAATACTTTTAATGATAAGATAAAAATAAAATAAAAATTATAAAACATAAATGAAATAAAAATAAAATCAAAAGTTCTAATGTACATTAGCCACTCCTGTAAATATTATATATAATACCTATTTATTTAACACATTTATTTAATCTATAAAAATCAAATAAAAATTCTTTTATACTCTTTAAATTATATTATAACTAAATAAAGTATAAAATAAAATGTATTTTTGTAAAAATAATAAAAATAAAATACATGTATATAATACATAGGTATACTATACTTGTACATATTACATTATACTATATATACCATAATATATATTCATTTATAAAAAATAATTAAAAATCATAGAAAAATAGTTTGAAAAATTATAAACATTTTTCATTTTATTCATTTTTTATTTTGAAATCATTTGCTATTTTTATTTAATTATGTAAATCATGTCACTCTGATTCGTTTACATCAGATTGTTGACCTCAGTCAACCCTTTCTCTCCAGGACCCGACTCCCCCATTGTCAGACTTGATTTCTCGACATTTTTGCGATTAGGTTCATTCTCCATTCACCTTGATTTTTACGCCCAACAACTCTTCTAGGATCCATGCTCCTCGCGGATTTCTAGGCGACTTCAGATCTTCCTAGGGTTTCATGTTTCCCCTAGAATCTTCTAGACTCTCGGACATCCGTATAAAGTCTCGCCTCCTATTCCCGAGCTCGGTAGCTCGTTCCTCGCGCCCCCTTCCTCCACCAGTGTGTGTAGGATAGTGATAAAATCTTGTTTGGCCTTCTTGGAGCTTGATTGGGTGGACAATACAACGTAGCTCAGCTCATGGCCGAAGCACTCATGATAAGACTCTTCTGCCTTCCGTTGCAGAATCGAGGCTGCAACTTAGCCATCACCTTTGCCTTACTACGCTTTCCGTTTACACACTCTCAGGTACCTTCGATCACTCCCCTTTCCCCGTTCATTCTTGAGTCTGTCCATCAGCCACCGTCCACCATCTGTGCTCCAACCCAAGCGCCGGAGACCCATATCCCACTTCCATCCGCACAGATCGACACGCCATTCCATCATTCATCCTCCAACGCATCCTGACCATCCTTAGAGCAACTCATCAGAGCTAGATTAGGGCAAGACCTCCCTCCTCCATTTTCACCGGAGGTCGGACACCACACTCCATCGCTTCTTTGCCCTTCTCGATCAAATAACCCTGACCGGAGCTATGTCTCCGAGCCTTGAAGTTTTCTCATAGATCTAGCAGCGCGAGTGAAGCACGATTTGACCCTTCACGACACAGGCGGAGTAGCTCCAGACGAAGCCAAAAGGGTTGTCAAATTCATATAAATACGTGATGTATGTATGTGTGTCTGTGTGTGATGTCTAAAATCAATAATTTTAAAGCTATTCTAATTCATATTTAATGATAAATGATGTTAACTTACTGCTTTTCATTGTATGATTATTACAACATTTTCTTTACACGGAGGCATCATTTGTCATAGTTGGAAGGGGACAACATCATACCCATTGTAGAAAGATGTAGTATTGGTCCATTGACACACATACAATTCGCAAAGTCAAATAGACATAACCATTTAAATGTTAAGATGAAAATTCATGAAGGGAAGGAGGCTTACAATGGGGAAAATTGGAAGGCAAAAATATAAAGGGACTAGGATGAAACTAGATCATGAATAGTTTTCTGAGTTTCTATTCTATTAAAAAAAGTTCTTCAAAATGGATAGTTGAACCAATGGTTTAGTTCAATCGAGTCTAGTGGCTCAGTCAGATTTTGACCAATTTTTACTTTTCTAAAAAAAAGATAGGCTTGATCATTTTTACTTGACTTATTGATTTAACTGGCTAAATCGACCGATTCGATTCGAATTTCGAACCTTCTCAATAATGGTGATGAAAGGTAAGAACACACAAAAAAATATAAGAAAAAATGCAAATATGAAAATTAAGAGATCCTCGTGTAAAAATTCTAAGAATGAATATGATAAATGATCATTAAAGTTGCATCATTCTTAGGCCATGTTCATTTGAAAATAAGCATGGAATAAGTGATCAATTCTCCGTCGGCACGATTCTCAAGAGTACGGTTATTTCCATCCATATCTCATTAGTTCACCTTATTTCATCCTTATTTCTATCTTTATTTCACCTTACCTATATTATTTTACTGCATTCTATTTATTTCTATCTTTCCAACTAAATAAATATAAATATATATATATATATATATATATATATATATATATATATATGGAAAAGGGATGCTGAGCCCATGTGCTGCTATCTTGCTGCACCCGGCTCCCTGACCGTTGGATGAAAAAGACCTCCGCCGTTGGATGAAGGGCCTCCTCCGTTCTCCTGTTCACGTTCCTCCCAAACCCTTCCTTCCCAACTGGCCAATTCCCCCCGTCCGCACAATGCAGATCTCCTCTTCCTCATGAGCCCTAGCTGTGAGCCCAGTCCCTTGTGCGATTGCCATCCCTCTCCACAACGTCTTCCCCTCTCCCTCGTGATCCCTAGTTGTGACCGCGATCTCTCGCAAGGTCGACATCCCCTGGATGGTGCTGATCGAGGAGGCATAGCTTCCCCACGAGACGGCTTCCTGCCTTGGGCACGATCAGCTCTCCACCGAACCCTCAAGTTTGGCACTACATCGTCTCTCTCTATACATCTTGAATTTCATTGCATTTTCCACCTCTCCTGATTATGATATATTATGTTAATCATACCTTATTTCATTGTCAAAGAACAATCATATGATAAAACACAAAGGGGAGAAATGCATTATGCAGTTTACTGGAGAAGAGGTAAGAAATAAAGAAAACTATACACTCTCACAGAAAACAAAACTTTATAGAGGTATATCTGCCAAAGCAACACTAATCATCGATCCATACAGAAACCCTTAGCCTTACTCTAATATGGATGGTGGATAACTTATGATGGTTAACTTTTACAAACAATAGCTCCATTATCTTTGTATTTGGCAATATTTGCTGCAAGATGGAAATGCAGAGCAACTCTTCTAGCCATGTATTTGGAAGGTTCCTTGGAGATTAATCTGTGGACATACAAACCCAACAGTAGCATCCATATTTCTTTGCTTATATTTTAAAACTACATCATATGAAACTTCGTAATAGTTTCAGATTGATTTCGCCAATATCCCCTCTGAAGTAATATCGAAATGTGGTAAAAAGTAGATGAAGGAAACACGGTCTTTAGATGTATACTTGTAGATTTATAAATACTACATCTGGTTGTTGCACTAGTTCTCCATTTAGTGCACATCCATTTGTTCTCGGAGAAAGTTAACCACCTTCTTTTCACATTCTGATATGGTGGACAAAATATAGGCACTTGTCTATCGTGGTGCTTGTTACTATGACGAACCTTTGGAATTGATTTATTGCTTACGCATTTGTCTTTCTGTCTTGTCAAGTATGTTAGTGTTGTTAAATATGTTAAATATATTATCGTTTGTTTTAAGTGAATGTTTGATTTTCAAAGTTCTTGTTGTTTGATTTTCAAAGTTCTTGTTGTGGAAGATGAGTGATTGTATCTCATTCGAATCGTCTTGGAAGTTACCTATTGAGTTACACTGCACTGTTATTATTGATTGAAAGCTTCAACATATCTCTAGGAAGGAGATAATTATGAGGAGATGTTTTTACCAATGTCTCAAATGGGAGGTACTTTTTTGTTGCTAAGAGTCAGGTTATGTAACAAAATTGTTGTGGTTATCAATGTCTAATTTGATATATTTTAACATGCAAGGTAGATATTCATGTAATTTCTTCACTTTTGCAGACGATGTGAATCATACCACCATCAAGCTAAAGTACCAGATTAATGGATTTAAAGATGAAGTGGAAAATCAGATGTAAAAGGTAGAAATGCACATGGACAAAATGGAGAAACAGATGGACAAATTAGAGAAGCACATAAGAAAAAAATAGAGATGTGGCTTGCAGGATCGAGGATCAACTTTTTTATTTAATCCTTGTAGTTACAATTGCAATATTGTTGCAATTGTCAATGTTATATGATTGTAAGCACTATAGATTGTTAAAATTTATTTATATTTTAACGATGTTATTTAGTGCAAGTAGTTGGTGTACTCTACTTCGCATTAATCCAGATGCCCCATGTTGCGGTGCCTTACTTACGTCCTTAAAGGAATCCAACAATTACATACCAACTAATCGTGTTCAGTGATTACAATGGTTCAATTACATTAGATCACCATCAAGTACAATAAACTCTTTTCTCATCTAAATTATGTATAGAGTGTTGACAGGTTCGATTAAATTATATCACCATGCAATATAGATGACATGTTCAATTATATATATATCATCATGTAATATGATTATTGTTATTTATAAGATGTAGGAAGTGAAAAGAAAGATATATCAATTGCGCATAGAATCAGCTGTTTATAGGATATTTAGTTCATTTTGTTTGCACAGAGAACATGGCAACATGCATTCAGTGAACGTACAACAGAATCAATTTTTACAATGACCATCAAACTGAGGTAGAAATTCTATTGCTATATGGAATCGATGTCCAACTGCCAGCTGCCATCTATAAAGAACACATTGCGTGCTCTTGGCTGTGTGCAGGAGCCATCCTGAAGCAGAACCCAAGATGGGATTTTCCTTGTTACAAGGGAATCCTCATAAAGAGGCCGTCCAGCCTAGCTCATTCTTTGATGAAGAGCCGCCCCTTTTGAGTCTTACTGACATCTATAACTCCTAAAATACAACGAAGACCAAATTAGAGCCTCGTTTTATACAAAGAACGCATTGCATGAGAGATAAATCAGATGAATCAATGTCGATCTACCATCTATATACCAAAATCTCATAACAATAACCATCGTTGTGAACCATTGTTCCAGCCTGACTGTGTCTTGATACTAATGTGAACATCCATCTAATGGGAGCATCTCATAACCATCTAAAAAGTGCAAGTGCTCTGATGGAAACAACGTTTTGGTGGTGTGCTAATTTCTCAGGAACAATGATTATTATACAAGCAGATGCTCGCATTCCAAAGTCTGTTCATCATTTACATATGTATAAATGTGAGATTCAAAAATCCTTCTGTAGTTTTACTCTTGCGCTTGACCTCTATCTCTCGTATCTTTTGTCCTCCATATCTTTAAACCATTATCGAGAACACACCATTCTTCTAGCAACACGAACATTTGTCCAATCAGAACTCCATGTCAATGAACGATTTTTCGACATTTATATGTGCCTCCTTAGTTGTCGTTTCACTGCCTGCATCGCCAAATTTCAACTCCACATGTTGGTTGCCAATGACATTATGAGTCGTTTGCAAGTAAGTCCCCATAAGAGTCATTTCAACTAAGTTTTCGCAAATTCGTGGCAATTCACCTGAAATATGAAACCCGTGAATAAACTACGATTTTATACATCTTAAAAACTGTAATAAAATTACAATGCAACTATAACAAGGAGATGTAATAATAACATAATATTAATGGTGGCTAAACTTCTGTAATAAAACTAAGTTTTCATCGAGCCGATGCATGCCTATTGTTAAAATTTATCAAATCAACTTATTTCAGTGTAAATGCAAGTAATTAATCCCTTATTCTTTGATAGGATATACTCTGTAGGGACAGAGCAAGTAAATGAGAAAAGAAAGTTTAGAAGTCTGTGTCTATGCTAATTAAGACGACAATATCAAAATGTCATCTCTACATACATGTCCCTCATTTCAACAGAGAGGCCCCTCCATTCTGCATCCACATCTCCTACTTAAGCAAAACGGGTCTTCTATGCATGCCTTCGATACAAAAAAATTAACATTCAAATAAACAGAGAGATTCTAATGGAAATGAAACTAAAGAACCCTTCTATATGTGCATATTTTAGCATAAGCAGACCTTCTATGTAGGTCATCATGGCAGGGATGCGACGGTTAGGGTTCACGTGTTAGGGAATGACACAGGAGCGCGAGAAAGTCGTGTGCGCGCGGTGGAGGCTGGAGAAGGTTGATGTGCAGGCATTGAAGGAGTGCAAGTGGGTTTTCCAGGCGATCAGGGGAGGCTGGACAAGGTCATCCGCATGTATGGCGGAGGCTCGAGGAGGTCTCGTGCATTGGATGCTGGATGGGGGGGTCGCATGAGCGGGGGAAGATGGAGTGGAGGGAGCGCCCAGATGGTCTCTCTCTCTCTCTCGTACCTGCAAGTGGATGCGGGGGAATGTGATCGGGAGAAAGGGTTGGCGATTGTGCCCATCCATCTAACGGTGCAGGATGGTTTAATCCAAACGGTTCGGGAACCATGTGCAGCAACATAGCTGCACATGGAGCTCAACATCCCTTTTCCCATATATATATATATATATATATATATATATATATAGAGAGAGAGAGAGAGAGAGAGAGAGAGAGAGAGAATATTTCAGATGAGGTGCACCTTTCCTGGGCGCAAGGAAAGCCCGCGATCTTGACCATCCGCAAATAATCCGATGGTTACCATTAATAGCTCGTTGTCTATATATTTTTAATGTTGAAAAACCCATTATGGTCATTTTAGCATATCTATATTTAGAATGCAACAAATATCTCCACAAATTTCTCCTCTCTCTCTCCCCCTCTCCCTCTCTCTCCCTCTCTCTCTGCTACCCGTCTCCCTATTCGACCAGCACCACATGCCCTTCCTGGAGATTCGATTCGCAGCAATGACAGATTCGCTTCGATTCGCAGCACGAGCCTCCGGTGCCGATCCTCGTGACCCGTCTTCCAGTTCCGACCACCACGGCACGCCCGCCCTGGAGATTCGCGACCATAGGAGATTCGCGGTCATGTTTCACGTGAATGGAGGTGTGTGGGCGGAGGAGGAGGTGCATGGAGGAGGTGGGTTGTGGAGGAGAAGGGCAGAGGAGGTGCGGGTAGAGAGGATGCTGGAGATGGAGGGCGTGCCCAGGTTTTTACAATATAATGATCTATTTTGCAATCTCGAGTTTTTTTTACAATCACATATCGCATTTTACAATAGCATATCATCTTTTTACAAATTTCAGACTGTTTTTTTACATTTATACGCGTGGAGGAGGTGGATCATGTAGGAGACGGTTGAAGGAGTGCGTGAATGGAGGTGTGTGGGCGGAGGAGGACGTGCATGGAGGAGGTGGGACGTGGAGGAGAAGGGCGGAGGAGGTGCGTGTGTGTGTGTGTGTGTGTATATATATATATATATATATATATAGAGAGAGAGAGAGAGAGAGAGAGGAAAATGGGGCTGCCCCTAGGGGGAGCTAACTTAGCTCCCCCCGCCCTATTTTCTTCAAATTTTTATTTTTTTTTGAAAATTTTTTCCGTGAATATTCATCACTATATCCCTATATTATGTTATAAAAATTTCGTGTCAAACAGAGACTCCTACGGCCTCCATCCAGACAGTCATTTTTTTAACGGTGACAGGATTTTTTAAATCGACTCCGTTTGGATGGAGGTTGTACGAGTCTCTGTTTCGCATGAAATTTGAATGACATAATATAGGGATTTAATAATGAATTTACACGGTTTTAGATTTCAAAAAAAATAAAAAAAATTTGTGAAAAAATGGCGGGGGAGCTAAGTTAGCTCCCCCTAGGGGGCATACACATTTTACGCTATATATATATATATAAGCTTCAAATTTGATGGATGTGTTGACTACCACTGAGGGTTGCGAGAGTCGGACATTGGTTGAGTTTCCATTGGATTTACAATCAGATTTTGAACCAGTCCCGCACTTTCACATTGATGATTCTCGGATTCTAGATCTGCTAGTATCCAAAGAAATAGAAGAGGAACCCACATCTCAACCATCCTTTGAGTCTTTCCAGTGTCCATATGCAGTTGATTCATTATCTGTTCTTCAGGAGATCTTCTCAGATTCGGAGATATATTTGGATTCATCTCAATAAAGAGAGCTTGATGAGGGACCAATTGTTGATTTGACAGACCTTGATAGTTCTGTATTTGAGCCTTGTGTCCTCCCATTTGATGAGGTCGATACATTTTTGGAGGACACGATATTTGACAGCATAGATCCCAAGTTCCCTGATGATTCGGCATTACTCCCCGAGGGTTATCTGCGGGAGGATGCCATGGACCATAAGTACTCGGTTTCACTTTCTAGGAGTGCATCCGATCTGTCAGATCACGAGATAGAGTATCTTGATTTTTTGATAATGAGATTGAGGATTCACTCCTCGACGACCCTCGCGATGATGGCCCAATATTTGAGGTATTCGATGATTTCACTGATTTGTCTATATATATATATATATATATATATATATATATATATATAAGTTAGCTAACTTAGCTACCCCCGCCCCATTTTCTCCATGTTTTAATTTTTTTTGAAAATTTCTTCCATGAATATTCATCACTATATCCCTATATTGTGTCATTAAAATTTCGTCAGAAACAGAGACTCCTAAGCCCTCCATCCAAACGTCATTTTTTTAACGGTAACAAGATTTTTTAAATCGATCCCGTTTGGATGGAGGTCGTAGGAGTCTCTGTTTCTTACGAAATTTTAATAGAAAGTGAGAGGGATATAATGATGAATATACAAATTTTTATTTTTCAAAAAAATAAAGAAATGAGAGAAAAATAAGGGTGGGAGTAGCCAAGTTGGCTACTCCCTGGGGGCAGCCCCATTTACCTCTATATATATAGGAAAAAATGGGGCTGCCCCCGCCCCATTTTTCGGCATTTTTTTATTTTTTTTTGAAAAATAAAACCATGTATATTCATCCATATATCATTCCTACATGCCATTCGAATTTCGTCAGAAATAGAGACTCCTACGGCCTCCATCTCGATGGTATCGATTTAAAAAAATCATGTTACCGTTAAAAAATTACTGTCCGGATGGAGGCCGTAGGAGTCTCTGTTTCTGACGAAATTCGAATGATATATAGGAGGGATATAAGGATGAATGTAAATGGTGTTATTTTTCAAAAAAAATAAAAAATTTTGCCCAAATAAGGTGGGGGCAGCCATGTTGGCTTCCCCTAGGGGGCAGCCACATATGACCCATATATATATATGGAAAAAATGGGCCATTTTTCGGCGTTTTTTTTATTTTTTTTGAAAAATAAAACCATGTATATTCATCCCTATATCCCTCCTACATGCCATTCGAATTTCGTCAGAAACAGAGACTCCTACGGCCTCCATCTCGATGGTATCGATTTAAAAAAATTCTGTTACCGTTAAAAAATTACTGTCCGGATGGAGGCCGTAGGAGTCTCTGTTTCTGACGAAATTCGAATGGTATATAGGAGGGATATAGGGATGAATGTAAATGGTATTATTTTTCAAAAAAAAAAATAAAAAATTTTGCCCAAATAAGGCGGGGGCAGCCACATATGACCCTATATATATATAGGGCATATCCAGAGGGCACTGTGTCGATTTAGGTCGTGGTGAGCACCAAACGTGGGCTCGCCACGTGTATGTGTCGGTTCTATTTGGAAGGGGACGGTTTTGGCAATAACAATGTGCATGCATTATTAACATAATAAGAATTCGAATTAAATCATTTCCTTAAAAATAGGTGGTCGGTTTTAGTAAGATAAGAAATAGTTATTTAAATTATTGTCGGCATATATTCTATTTATGGAATGATCATTCCACGTTTGGATTAAGAAAGATAAATTACTGATTATAATTATTGATTACGTCAATTACTAATGTCAAATATACATATTACTGAACGCATTATGATTGTTACTGAATTTATAGTTATTTTACATCTGTAATATTACATTGTACAGAGATCAGTAATTCATTCATGTTACTCAAGTAATACATATTTAGTTCTCAAGTAACTATTGTTGTGGGATCAGTAATTAAGTATGTGAATTACTAATGTCCATACAATAAGTACTGATTACAAATGTCCATTTTACTGAAGTCATTTTGATTGTTACTAATGTTATAGTTACTTAATACTTTGAGTCTTACTGAAGCACCTCTTATTACATTGTATAGAGATCAGTAATTCATTCATGTTACTCAAGTAATACATATTTAGTTCTCAAGTAACTATTGTTGTGGGATCAGTAATTAAGTATGTGAATTACTAATGTCCATACAATAAGTACTGATTACAAATGTACATTTTACTGAAGTCATTTTGATTGTTACTAATGTTATAGTTACTTAATACTTTGAGTCTTACTGAAGCACCTCTTATTACATTGTACAGAGATCAGTAATTCATTCATGTTACTCAAGTAATACATATTCAGTTCTCAAGTAACTATTGTTGTGGGATCAGTAATTAAGTATGTGAATTACTAATGTCCATACAATAAGTACTGATTACAAATGTACATTTTACTGAAGTCATTTTGATTGTTACTAATGTTATAGTTACTTAATACTTTGAGTCTTACTAAAGCACCTCTTATTTACTTATATAACATTTTTAATTACTTATAATGTATCGAGTGTTACTGATAGCAATACATAAGTTACTGGTTACGTGATTTTTTATACTTATTCCAACTTACTTATTCCATTACCTTCTTTTACCTACAATTTATTATATGTTACTGATACTTCTATTTATTTTACTTGTTTTATTCTTTGTTTTGAACTACTATCGAATCACACATTCTTTACTTATGTAGCCTATTTAATTACTTGTACTACGTCAAGTGTTACCGAAAGTCACACATAAATTACTTAATTATAGTTATATGGTGAACATCCAAATGTCAACTGTCTTCTAGTTCATTTAGATGATGTTGTTTTGCTCTCGCTCCTCGGCATAACAACAGCTTCTTCAAGACACCAAATTGTGCATTGTTCTGCAAGTAACAATAAGTTAATTTATATCCGTGAATAGTAAGAATTGTATAAAGAAAAGTAGTTCAGCAATATACTCACTTCAGTAAGAATCATTGAATGACAAGTAACTTGTAATGAATTGTTAGTAACATTTATTATATGACAGTAACTTGTAATGATTGTTAGTAACTCAGCAATATACTTGCTTCAGTAAGAATCATTCAATGACAAGTAACTTGTAATGAAATTTTAGTAATGTTTGATTATTGATAAGTAACTTGTAATGAATTGTTAGTAACTCAGCATTATAGTCAGTATATCTTCAAAGTAACACATTAAAAGTAACAATTTTGATAGTAGTAGTAACATAAAATATCTTATAAGTAAAATAAGTAGATATATCAGTAACTCAGTATATATTCAAAGTAAAACATTAAAAGTAACAATTGTGTTATCATTAGTAACATAAAATATCTTATAAGTAAATTGCTTAAACATCAGTAACTCGGTATATTTTCAAAGTAACACATTAAAAGTAATAAGTGTGTTAGCATTAGTAACATAAATATATCTTGTAAGTAAATTACTTAAATACATCAGTAACTTTTTATTGTATGAAATCAAAATACCTTCGAAAAGATTCAATGGACTACAAATCGTGTATCAAATTCAATCAGATTCAAATCAGTCATAAAAATACGATTCAAATCGTGTATCAAATTCAAATCAGATTCAATGGACTACAAATCGTGTATCAAATTCAATCAGATTCAAATCAGATTCAATTGACTACAAATCGTGTATCAACTCATGATCCAGAAACATAAAAAAATCAAAATCTGGTCTATAATCAGTCAGATTCAAATCAAAATATCCAAAAAAATTCTTTCTACATATTATAAGATTCAAATCAAAATGCGAAAAATTAAAATCTAATCGAATTACAATACCTTGCATTAGATAAAAAATGATCGCATCTCTTTACATGATTCATCGCCTCACTTTGCAAATCGCTAGATCGAAAAATGCGAGATCAACCGCCTCTCGTTGATCTATCAACACACGTTTCCATAAACGTATACTAATTTAAGAATTGCTTAATATTTCCAATTAGCTTCTCTTTCCATTTTGGTTATGGTTCCTATTTTTTAGGGATTGAGAGATACAAATCTGACGGTTGGAATTAAAGGCTCACCACGACTCAAATCGGTACAGTGCCCTCTGGATAAATTCCCTATATATATATATATATATATATATATATATATATATATATATATATATATATATATATATATATAAAGGATCATTCTCCAACTCCCATCTTACAATACCTCTTTTATATAGAGGAGGAGGTTGGGAGATTCGAACCTTTATCTATTTTTTGGTTGAGCCACCACTTATTTTCTCAATCGCCCGACCAAACCAATTATTGGTTCTCAATTATCGCCCGACCAAACCAATTATTGGTTCTCAATTATTGGTTCTCAACTGAATAGAGAATAAATCCTTATTTTCTTTATTCCCATCCTTATTCCAGACTTATTGCATCCAACTTCCAACTTGTGTGCATCTTCTACGAGATAACATCTGCACACCACTTACTGCATATCCGAATCGGACCACTTCCTTCTGCACACCTCTCTTCTTCCTCCGCCGATGCCGCCCTCCGCTGCCGCACCCGCCACCCTCCTCCCCATAGTGTTCCGCCTCCCCTCCGCCCCCCGCAGCCGCGTTAGGTGCCACGTGGCGGCTGCGCTGCCTGTGGGCGCTGTAGCGGCGAGGCCCTCGGCGGCGGAAGTGGCGAGGACGATCATGGAGATCTCCAAGGACGGGACCTTTTCGGCGGTCACGGCCTCGGGATGGCCAATGGGGATCGGCGTGAGATTCGTCGTGGACGCGTGGGGGCTCCCCGCGGTGTGCCTCAGTGGGAGGGCGGAGGAGGGATTCGCTGCCTATGGTAGATCGAGCTTCCACGTGAAGGTATGGTGGCAATTTTTCCTCCTTTTTTTGGAATGGGATTTCGTGTGATTTGAATTCACTTAGTAAAAGTTTGGATTTTTAAGTACTGACGGATATTGGATTTCTAGAGCAGACATTGGAATGAAATTAAAGAGAGATATTGCATTTGAGAGGATCGATTGTGCCAGATGGAATTGTGGTATGGTTGGTAACCGTTCTCCTGTCGCGTCGAGGAGCTATGGTGGCAATTAGGAGGAAAGTTTTGGTTGATTGGGTGTCTATTGGATTCTGAATTGTTATTACGTGGTTAATCTAAGGCGAGTGCTTGAAGAGCGAGGGAGTAGATTGGTCTTCATGAAAGAATGGTGGATCGCACTATGGATTTTGTAAAATTTGTGCCCCCCCACCTATACATAATGTTACTTAGAAACCATTGTGCAACCATTGTTCCACTGCTCGAGGACGGATTTTCTGTCTAGATTCTGTTCCTTTGTAGGCAATTAAACACTGTTCATAAGAAAAGAGAGTTCAATCTTATCGAGAAATTTCTCAGCAATGTGCTGCTCCTCTCTGTCTCTCTCGCAGGACTTCTTTCCGATGAGTTTGATCGTTTTGTGCAGATCAAAGAATGCACACTGAGAAATCATGAAGCAGCAACATGCCCATCTTTCTTTAATCACTTGGTGTACTAAGTGATTAGCTAACTGTCTGATTCTCAATCATATGTCTAGCTTTGTATAGTTTCCATATCCGTGACATGTTGAAAGAAACTTGTATCTTTAGAGTTTAAGTAAATGCCAGTGTTTAAGGTATTATGAGGTAATGTAATTTTTTTTGGGCATATCATCGATTTTATGATAGCTAAAAGTATCAGGTTATCTCATGAACTGATGCAACATTGAGAAGAGAAATAAGATCTTACTTAATCATCGCACGTTAATTAGAGTCTAATTATTTTTACGATTAATCGAGTCGTTGTAATTTTTATTTAAATAAAAAGAGATCGCATGTGATCTCCATCAGTGGTCAAATTAGGTAGCTAATCAGTCAGAGTCAATAAGGATAAATTAAGATTTGAATTTTATTCAAATCAATTAATTAATCGGTTAGAGTCAATTTGAATTTTGAATTTTATTTCTTTCTATTTTTGTAATCCACCTCTCCTATATAAAGGGGATGAGGGTCTGACATTTTGATCAGTTCAGAATCAATCAATTTTTTGAGTTTATCTCAATTATCTCTCTCGTCTCTCTCCTCCCCATGCGATCTCCGCGGGTCTTTTCCAAAATCCATCATTTTCCGACGAGTTTTCTCCTTTCAACCCCTTTGTTTTCTTCTGCACTGAAATTTCCATCATTAAATTTATTTTTCCACCGTTAAGAATATTCGATTTGCATCAATTGGTATCAGAGCATGGCCTACAGATCATCCTCACGATCTGACAATCTTTACAAAAGTTCGTGCATGCATGCAACGAGAGACTCTCGTTTGTCAGAACGTAAACGGTGAGCCGATGAAGCCTACAACAAGGAGATGATGTTCATATTGTTCGAATTCCAATCAAAACTACGTGTTTTGGTTGCTGATTTTGAGACCCTAAACACCGCCGGATCGATGCCAAGAAAGTCGTCGAATCGAAGTCATCTATCGTCAAAGCCGTTGGCCTGATTTCCAACGAAGAAAAACGAGAAAAACTCGTCGTTGTTGCTGTCCATACAGTTTCAGACCTGCGGTTGCTGGAGGAATTGACTCCAGCGCCATACGCAACCCTCTCACGGGTCCCCGCTCCAGTCCCCGCTGCAACCACCGCACCTCCTGCGATGCACAACCTAGCCCCAACACCCGCTCTCTCCACCCTCGCACCTCCTACGGCACAACCCCCAACCCCAGCGCCCACTCCTGCCACCCATGCACTTCCTGCGACGCACCTCACAACCCCATCGCCCCCTCCCGCCACCCCCGCACCTTCTGCGGCGCATCCCCAACCCCAATGCCCCCTCTTGCTACCCCCGTACCTCCTGCGTCCTTCAAAGCCCTGCTGCAGACCCTTCCTCCACCAAAATGACCCCACCACCTCCTTTACAACCCCCTCCACCGCCCCAACACCCCCGCCCAAATCTCCATTCCCCTTCACCAACATCGCGCCATCCCTGTTGCGCCCTTCATCCTCAGATACAAGCCCATCGCCTCTCCCCAACACCAACAACATGAACCCTCGCTCGTGCCACCACCTCTTCGCGATTCCACTGCAGTTCGTGGACACCGTCGCCTCCTCACGTTCTTATGGCATCCCTCCCATTGCTACCAGAAACTGTTAGAAAATATGAAGAATGCGGAAGCGATTGATAAACAGAGCATAAACAAGAAAGATAGAACATGGAACACCATGATTTTACGTGGAACCCTACTCCGTGAGGAGCAGGATGAAACCACGGGAGAAGTCCTCAAAGGGGCATATTTTTATATTGCTTTTCTCAATTGGATACAAGAGGTCTGGAGCTCCTTATATAGCCTTCCCAGAGCCTCCAAGTCCCACCACTATGCGTTGTGGGACTAAACACTGGATGGGGTAAATGGATCTTCTCCAGGATCCATTTACCCTGTTACAACTCAATGGGTGCACAACCAAATACTCTAACACTCCCCCTCAAGCTGGAGCATGCAATGCTCAGCTTGGACAAACAAAAAGAAACTCAACTCAACGCTACAGGACACTACAGACAATATCAACCCAACGCGCACATTGCTGCAGTCGAGGACATTGCATCTCGTGCCATGCAGGTGTGGAGGACGAACGGGCTGGAGTATGAGTCCTTTGAATCTCCTCGTAGGAGAGCATGTGCTCTGAACTGCGCCTGTCAGAGTCACTGCAACTGAAATGAGTCTCCTTGTCGGAGTACTCTGGCCCGCCACAATAATGTGGACAACTGCTACATCTCTTAAAAGGGGCCGAACTGAAAAGAGCCGTGGATGTGCAATCCTCGTCGGAGTCCACAGTCGCTGGAGAATGGAGTCTTAAAAAGTCTTCTCGTCGGAGAATTGGGTCTCTCCCATCTGGCTCAGAGAATGGTGCACTGCTTTGGTGTACCTATGATACCACATGAAAACCCTTGCCAACATGGCATAGAATATGGTCCTCTACTCTGGAGTCTCTATGGCTCACATGAAAACTCTGGCCTAAAATAAGAAAAGGACGGGGACCTATGAAATGATGGCATAAATGTGCTCATCTGAAAATGACTGCATAGTCGTGCGTGTCTGAAAATGAGTCTCTCTCTGGAGATCTCGAAAATGGGCCTCAACATGGAGTGCCTCAATCTTGGACTCTGACCAATCTGTCGAGTCTGAAATCTGATCATCTGTAGAGTCTGGAAAATATGTCAGGCCTAGAGAGTCTGGATCAATCTGGATTTGAACTGAATATATGAAGAATCTGCAATCTGGAGAAGACCTGTGACTCTACATATATTCCCCCTTTCTCTCATACTGGTCGGAAAACATGGATGACAACCATCGACCAAGTTGGGAGAAGACAATAATATGGCAAAAAACATAAACATTCTCAAAAAATTTCTCGCGGCTTTTCATTTTTTTTGAAAACATTTTTTTAAAGCCGCTTCAACATTTTTTTTACTACTTGCTTACGGTTTTTTTACGCACCTCTTTTTTTTTAACTTGACCCAAAAAGGGTCCAAAAAAATGGCAACAAATGCCACCACCTTTTTTTTATTTTTTTCTGCGTACGTCTCCCCCCTTTTTTTATACGTGCATCTTTTTTCATCCTTGTTTTTTTCTCAAAAAAAACTTGGCTTCAAATAAGAGACCCACAAGAACTCAGCCCAATAGGGCTTTTGTCTCTCTCAAATTTCTCCCCGGGCCCAACTCTCGACCAAATATCTCCTCTCTCTCTCTCTCTATATATATATATATATTTAAAACTCACGGTCAGGGCCAACAGGGTCCTTTTTATCCCTATTTAGGGTTCCCCTGTAGGGAACCTCTTCGAATACCGCCGCCGCCCTTAATGGGGCACTCTTCCAGAGATGCGTGCCGCCACCTACTAGGGATTGCGTGTGAGAGAGAGACGAGGGAGCCCTGGAGTGTAGCCGCGACATGGAATCGCCAGAAGGGAGCGCCGCCACTGGCAAGGAGATATGTGGCAGAAGCTCAGGGAGGCACCTGGACTCGCGCCTGCCTGCGCGATCTGGAGAGAAGCGGGCCTAGATGGGAGGAGTAGGCGTCGCCAGCGCCTGGGGGCACGAGGGCTGCCGATCGCGGGCGATATGGAGATCTCCTGCGCATGGTACGAGAAGGGGGGGTAGGGCGGGTCATGTCGCGAGGAAGGAGGCACTGTTGCGCCTGGGTGATGCGCGCCTGAGAGCGCGGAGCTTGGCGCCGCCCGATGGGATCGACCACAGCCTGGAACTGGTTGCGAAAGGAGCGCCAGCGCGAGGTGCTCTGGATGCGCATGGCTCTGGATTGCGCTACCTTGATTTAGGGTTCCCGAATGAACCCTGCTGTTGCACGTTGACGAAATCTGGCGTAGAATTAGAGTTTCTAATTTCAAAGGAAACCCTGGAACTTGATCTTGAATCTTGAACGATATAAAATAACGATCTCCAAGCATAAATCTTTAACATCAGAAACAAATCTCGGAAAAAAATAAGACCATAAAGACCCTCGAGATTTGAACCCGCTCTGATACCATGTTAGAAAATATGAAGAATGCAGAAGCGATTGATAAACAGAGCATAAACAAGAAAGATAGAACATGGAACACCATAATTTTACGTGGAACCCTACTCCGTGAGGAGCGGGATGAAACCACGGGAGAAGCCCTCAAAGGGGCATATTTTTCTATTGCTTTTCTCAATGGATACAGGAGGTATGAGGCTCCTTATATAGCCTTCCCTGAGCCTCCAAGTCCCACCACTAGGCGGTGTGGGACTAAACACTGGATGGAGTAAATGGATCTTCTCCAGGATCCATTTACCCTGTTACAACTCAATGGGTGCACAACCAAATACTCTAACACTCCCCCTCAAGCTGGAGCATGCAATGCTCAGCTTGGACAAACAAAAATAAACTCAACTCAACGCTACAGGACACTACAGACAATATCAACCCAACGCGCACATTGCTGCAGTCGAGGACATTGCTTCTCATGCCGTGCAGGTGAGGAGGACGAACGGGCTGGAGTGTGAGTCTTCTGAATCTCCTCGTAGGAGAGCATGTGCTCTGAACTGCGCCTGTCAGATTCACTGCAACTGAAATGAGTCTCCTCGTCGGAGTACTCTGGCCAGCCACAATAACGTGGACAACTGCTCCATCTCTGAAAAGGGGCCGAACTGAAAAGAGCCGTGGTTGTGCAATCCTCGTCAGAGTCCACGGTCGCTGGAGAATGGAGTCTGAAAAAGTCTTCTTGTCGGAGAACTGGGTCTCTCCTATATGGATCAGAGAATGGTGCACTACTTTGGTGTACCTATGATACCACATGAAAACCCTTGTCAACATGGCATAGAGAATGGTCCTCTACTCTGGAGTCCCTATGGCTCACATGAAAACTCTGGCCTAAAATAAGAAAAGGATGGGGACCTATGAAATGATGGCATACATGTGCTCATCTGAAAATGACCGCATACTCGTGCGTGTCTGAAAATGAGTCTCTCTCTGGAGATCTCGAAAATGGGCCTCAACATGGAGTGCCTCAATCTTGGACTCTGACCAATCTGTCGAGTCTGAAATCTGATCATCTGTAGAGTCTGGAAAATATGTCAGGCCTAGAGAGTCTGGATCAATCTGGATCTGAACTGAATATCTGAAGAATCTGCAATCTGGAGAAGACATGTGACTCTACATATACTCCCCCTTTCTCCCATACTGGTCGGAAAACATAGATGACAACCATCGACCAAGTTGGGAGAAGACAATAATATGGGAAAAAACATAAACATTCTCAAAAAATTTCTTGCGCCTTTTTATTTTTTTGAAAACATTTTTTTAAAGCCGCTTCAATATTTTTTTTGCTACTTGCGTACGGTTTTTTTTGTACGCACCTCTTTTTTTAACTTGACCCAAAAAGGGTCCAAACAAATGTCAACAAATGCCACCTCCTTTTTTTTATTTTTTTCCGCATGCGTCTCCCCCCTTTTTTTGTACGTGCATTTTTTTCATCCCTTTTTTTCTAAAAAAAACTTGGCTTCAAATAAGAAACCCACAAAACTCAGCCCAATAGGGCTTTTGTCTCTCTCAAATTTCTCCCCGGGCCCAACTCTCGACCAAATATCTCCTCTCCATATATATATTCAGGGCCAACGGGGTCCTTTTTATCCCTATTTAGGGTTCCCCTGTAGGGAACCTCTTCGAATGCCGCCGCCGCCCTTAATGGGACACTCTTCCAGAGATGTGCGCCGCCACTTACTAGGGATTGCACGCGAGAGAGAGACGAGGGAGCCCTGGAGGGTAGCCGCGACCTGGAATCGCCAGAAGGGAGCACCGCCACTGGCAAGGAGATATGTGGCAGAAGCTTAGGGAGGCGCCTGGACTCGCGCCTGCCTGCGCGATCTGGAGAGAAGCGGGCCTAGATGGGAGGAGTAGGCGCCGCCAGCGCCTGGGAGCACGAGGGCTTCCGATCGCGAGCGATATGGAGATCTCCTGCGCATGGTGCGAGAAGGGGGGGCAGGGCGGGTTATGTCGCGAGGAAGGAGGCACTGTTGCGCCAGGGTGATGCGTGCCTGAGAGCGCGGAGGGTGGCGCCGCCCGATTGGATCGACCACAGCTTGGAACTGGTTGCGAAAGGAGCGCCAGCGCGAGGTGCTCTAGATGTGCATGGCTCTGGATTGCGCTACGTTGATTTAGGGTTCCCGAATGAACCCTGATTTTGCACGTTGACGAAATCTGACGTAGAATTAGAGTTTCAAAGGAAACCCTGGAACTTGATCTTGAATCGAACGATATGAAATAATGATCTCCAAACATAAATCTTTAACATCAAAAACGAATCTCGGAAAAAAATAAGACCATAAAGACCCTCGAGAATCGAACCCGCTTTGATACCATGTTAGAAAATATGAAGAATGCGGAAGCGATTGATAAACAGAGCATAAACAAGAAAGATAGAACATGGAACACCATGATTTTACGTGGAACCCTACTCCGTGAGGAGCGGGATGAAACCACGGGAGAAGCCCTCAAAGGGGCATATTTTTCTATTGCTTTTCTCAATGGATACAGGAGGTCTGGAGCTCCTTATATAGCCTTCCCAGAGCCTCCAAGTCCCACCACTAGGTGGTGTGGGACTAAACACTGAATGGGATAAATGGATCTTCTCCAGGATCCATTTACCCTGTTACAACTCAATGGGTGCACAACCAAATACTCTAACAGAAACATCACGTGACACAGCTACCATCATCGCCCACGAGGCCGTCATCGCGTACACGTCAAACGTGGTTGCCACCTACACCATCGATCCCCGCGACAACGCTGCCTACAACCTTCCGAATTAGGTCGCTGCCATTGCTATGGGAGAGGAGTCAAAACCCTACCTTGGGCTTTCACCTTAAGGAGATTCGAATCCCACGAGGAAAGTGGTTGGGATTTGATTTAGAGGAATTGCAACGAAGCCCCTCTCAAATATTGTTCTCAAAAGGCCCAATTGGATGATACATTATGCCATGGAATCTTTTTAAATGAACGGGTAGAAAAATTACAGGGACGCCCTTCAAGTGAAAAAAACTACAAACGTAATGTTGCATTGAGGAAGCAAAGCACGAAACTGAAGTCAATTGCTCAACGGATTCAACACGACATCTCCAATACTGCAACCGAAATCAAAGCCACTCATCAGGAGATGATTTTTCAAAGCGACAGAGAGTTGATGTAGCGTCGAGCAGAGAAATAGGGTCCTTAATTATCGTACGTTAATTAGAGTCTTAATTATTTTTACGATTAATCGACTAGTTGTAATTTTATTTAAATAAAAAGAGATCGCACGTGATCTCAATTAGTGGTCAAATTAGGTAGTTAATTGGTTAGAGTCAATGAAGATAAAT